>MU760492.1:0-34236 GCA_026770625.1 Nicotiana glauca
GTGAGAGCAAAAATCACGTGCTCACACATAGAAACTGGGCCTGATGATCTATGGCAGAAGATACAGGAAAAAGAATACTCAGTTGTTGATAAATTAAATAAAACACCAGCGCAGATCTCCATTTTAGCTCTACTGCAGAGCTCCGAGACACACAAGAACGCCCTGATGAAGATACTGAGCGAGGCGTACTGGAGGAGAGATGGCAAACATGGTCGGGCAGATATTGGAGAGTCATAAAATCACTTTCCATGAGGATGAGTTGCCCCCTGAAGGTTTAGGCCACAACAAAGCATTGCACATCACTGTGCAATGCGAAGACTATTTCATCACCAGGACTTTGATTGACGGAGGGTCCAGCCTCAACATTTGTCCATTGGTGACCCTCAGAACATTAGGGAAGAGTCTGCATGAAATCAAGGATGGGGCTATCAACGTCAAAACTTTTGATGGTTCCCAAAAGGTCCACTATTGGGGAGATCAGTTTATGTCTGCAAATGGGGCCAACTTGGTTCGATGTTGATTTTCAAGTAATAGACATCCCAGCATCCTACAACTTACTACTAGGACGACCTTGGATCCATGCCACTGGAGCTGTAGCATCAACCCTGCACCAGGCAGTGAAGTTCAAGTGGAATCACCAAGAGGTGATTATTCACGGTGACGGGAGTAACCCCATATACAGTTGCCAAACCATCCCGGCAATTGAAGGAAGAAGGAAACTAGGAGGAGAAACCTACCACCAAATTGAGCGAGTCAACGCCGTGGACAAAGATATGTAGTAGGATAACAAGATAGAGAGTATACTGAATTGGAGCGGGTATGAACCTGGCAAAGGGCTCGACAAGAAACTCCAGGGAATCACCAAGCCTATTAAACTGAAGAAACATGGCATCACTTTTGGGTTAGGGTATGGATATACTTGGCAGGAATTCAGGAACTAGTCACCATCATGGCGCGGCCCTTACTATCCGCTGGAGCACCCGATAACCTGCATGGAGCAGACTTTTTAGCTAGCAGACGTCCTATATGGGTCAGAGGAAGATGAAGCATTGGCCGTAATAAAGAACCTATTCTTAGAAGATGACAATATGGACGGTTATGTCATTCTTGAGGAGGAAGGGGAGAAAGGCCCTTCCATAAAGACGGTGAGCCGAGGAGAGTGCCTCAACAATTGGTCCATCAGAACCACCAAGGCCCAGAGAACTTCGGGGTAGCAAGGCTGAACAAAGAACTATGCATTATTTTTACTTTTTCATTAGTTGATTTCCTTTCAGTATTATCTCTAAATTTTGAAAAGAGCTCCGATGTTCAAAACAATTTTGGAATTTATCAAAGTATTTCAGTTTCTTATTATTTTTCTCTGCCATTTACTTTATTTTTACACAGCATTACTATTACTTATCTTGATGAACCAACGAATGTGACATGTGACAAGGTAACACAACAAACGGATATAGACTCAGAAGAGGATGTGATACCAGAAGAGGTCGTCAAAGAGGTCAAAGACTTTGAGAATAGACCTAAGTTTAACCTAAACGAAACTGAGGTTGTCAACTTGGGGGATACAGAGAATGTCAAGGAAACGCGCATCAGTGTTCACCTGTCACCGGAAGAAAAGGAACAGTACACGGAATTCTTAAAAGAATATGAGGACATATTTTCGTGGTCATACGATGATATGACCGGTCTCAGTATATCTATTGTAGCTCACAAACTGCCAACAGATCTGACATGTCCACCGGTAAAGCAGAAGCTTAGAAAGTTCAAGCCAGACATGAGTTTGAAAATCAAGGAAGAAGTTACCAAACACAAGGTCCTCAGAGTAGTGGAGTACCCAACATAGTTAGCCAACATTGTGCCAGTGCCAAGGAAGGACGAGAATGTCAAAATCTGTGTCGACTATCGGGACCTCAACCGAGCCAGTCCGAAAGACGACTTCCTATTGCTGAACATACACATCCTAATCGACAACTGCGCCAAGCATGAGCTGCAGTCATTCGTCGATTGTTTTGCTGGGTACCATCAGATATGGATGGATGAAGAAAACGCGGAGAAAACGACTTTCATTACGCAATGGGGAATGTATTGTTACAAAATGCTGTTTGGATTAAAGAATGCTGGGGCCACCTACATGAGGGCCATGACTACTATTTTCCATGACATGATACACAAAGAGATAGAGGTGTATGTAGATGATGTAATCATCAAATCCAAGAAAGCCACTGACCACATGGAAGATTTAATAAAGTTCTTCAACAGATTGAGAAGGTATAACATGAAACTGAATCCCGCCAAGTGTGCATTTGGGGTCCCTGCCGGAAAACTGCTTGGGTTCATCGTAAGTCGACGAGGAATAGAACTCGATCCGTCAAAGGTCAAAGCCATTCAAGAATTACCACCGCCAAAGAACAAGAAAGAGGTTATGAGTTTCTTGGGGAGACTCAAATACATCAGCCGGTTCATAGCCCAGTCCACTGTCATTTGTGAACCAATCTTTAAGATGTTAAAGAAGGACGCCGCCACTAAATGGACTGATGATTGTCAAAAAGCCTTCGACACAATCAAGGAATACCTGTCAACGCCGCCAGTCCTGGTCTCGCCCGAACCAGGTAGACCGCTATTGCTATACCTTGTAGTATTGGATGGAGCATTCGGCTGTGTTTTAGGACAACATGATGAAACGAGGAGAAAGGAGCAATCCATCTACTATCTCAGCAAGAAGTTCACCCTGTACAAGGCCCGGTATTCTCTGCTAGAACGCACTTGTTGTGCTCTGACTTGGGTAGCTCAGAAGTTGGGGCATTATTTCTGTGCCTATACTACTTATATTATATCAAGGATGGATCCACTGAAGTACATCTTTCAGAAGCCCATTCCCATGGGCAAGCTAGCCAAATGGAAGATCTTACTGACTGAATTTGATATTGTCTACGTAACCCAGAAAGCGATCAAAGGACAAGCAATAGCCGATCATCTTGCCGAAAACCCCGTGGGTGGAGAATACGAGCCTCTAAAGATATATTTTCCTGTTGAGTAGGTCTCTTTCATAGGAGAAGACATTGCAGAATCCTATGATGGCTGGAGAATGTTTTTCGACGGAGCAGCAAACTTTAAAGGAGTTGGCATATGAGCAGTTCTAGTGTTAGAAACAGGTCAACATTATCCGGTGTCCGCCAAACTCAGGTTCCCGTGCACCAACAACATGGCAGAGTATGAAGCCTGCATCTTGGGGCTCAAGCTGGCCATTGACATGAACGTTCAGGAGTTACTAGTGATCGAGGATTCTGACTTGCTCATACATCAGGTTCGAGAAGAGTTGGCAACCAATAACTCCAAGATACTCCCATACTTGCATCATGTAAAGGAGTTTAGGAAGAGGTTTACAAAGATAGAATTCTGGCATGTTCCTAGAGTTCAAAATGAGTTCGCCGATGTATTGGCCACTCTATCATCCATGATTCAGCACCCAGATAAGAACTTCATTGATCCTATCCCGGTAAAAATCCAGGATCAACCCGCTTACTGTGCTCATGTCGAGGAAGAAGCAGATGGAAAACCATGGTTCCATGACATTAAGAAGTATCTGTCAACAGGAGAGTATCCAGAACTTGCAAATACTACTCAAAAGCACACACTGCGGAGATTGTCCAATCACTTCTTTCACAACGGAGGAATCCTGTACAGGAGGACTCCCGATTTGGGATAACTAAGGTGTGTCGAAGCAAAAGAAGCATCCATGTTGTTGAAGAAGTTCATGCGGGGACCTATGGTCCGCATATGAACGGTTTCGTCTTAGCCAAGAAAATACTCCGAGCTGGTTATTTTTGGATGACTATGGAGACAGACTGCATCCAGTATGTTCAGAAATGCCATCGTTGCCAAATTCATGCAGACATGATAAATGTGCTTCCTAATGATCTCAATGCAACAAGCTTACTATGGCCGTTCACCACTTGGGGAATGGATGTCATCAGACATATTGAGCCTGCCGTATCAAACGGGCACAGGTTCATTCCAGTGGCAATTGATTATTTCACCAAATGGGTTGAGCAGCATCGCATAAGGCAGTAACCAAGAAGGTTGTGGCAGTCTTTGTCTGCGATCATATCATTTGCCGGTTCGACGTCCCAGAGTCAATCATCACTGCTAATGGTTCCAATCTCAACAACAATCTGATGAAAGAGATGTATGAAACCTTCAAGATCAAGCACAATAATTCTACAGCCTACAGGCCTTAGATGAATGGAGCTGTAGAAGCGGCCAATAAGAACATCAAGAAGATACTGAGGAAAATGATAGAAAAATATAAGCAGTGGCACGAAAAGCTATCATTTGCTCTATTAGGATACTGTACCACAGTAGTCAACTGGGGCGACTCCTTATATGCTGGTTTACGGTACCGAGGCAGTCATCCCAGCCGAAGTAGAGATTCTCTCCCTAAGGATTATACAGGGAGGGGAACTTGAAGATGCAGAATGGGTAAAGAGTCGCTACTAGCAGCTTTCCCTTATAGACGGAAAGAGAATGAACGCAATTTGTCATGGTCAATTGTATCAGAACAGGATATCCAGAGCCTTCAACAAAAGGGTCAAACCGAGACAATTCACGCCGGGGCAGCTGGTGTTGAAGAAAATTTTCCCATTTCAGGATGAAGCCAAAGGAAAGTTCTCTCCTAACTGGCAAAGACACCCTACATGGTTCACCGGGTCTTAACAGGAGGAGCCCTCATACTCGCAGAAATGGATGGAGAAGTCTAGCCAAAGCCAATCAATTCAGATGCAGTTAAGCGTTATTATGTGTAATCATTATGATTCCTTTATTATGTAATTTAAACTACACCTGACCTGATTCCCATTTAAGAGGGGACACGTAGGCATCCCTATGGGTTCGGTCACAACTCAATAAAATTTTCATTTCCCCCCCATATTGGAAACTGGGGCAAAATTTTGAGGAGAACCCTTAAAATTCCGGAGTTGACTTTCGCCATTCATCGTGTGCAGCCGTCAGAGGCACCAACCCAGTAAACTGGGGCAAAATTTTGAGGAGGACCCTCAAAATTTCGGAGCAAAGAGGTCGCAATATCTTGAACCGCATGACATTCGTTGGTTCATCTAAAAGAAAATCATTTTTTTGATTATTTATGTGTTTACATCATTATTTTTAAAAGTTATGCATGGATACTATCAGAATTGCTTTGTTCAGCAACGCTGCCAGTGAAAGCAAGAGCCGAGTAGGACGAGTGCAGTCCGCGGGAAGACGAACTAACCTTCCCCTTTTACAAAACTCACAATTTTTCTTTGGATGCAGGCACCCGAGACATAAGATCATCAGGTACGATTACAAACTCATACTTTTCAGGAATACCACTCTCAGAATCATCGCTCACTTACAAGTGTTATCCGCACATGACCTCCCCAGCGGCCATAGTGGCGATTAACTATCACCTGTCACCTCTCAGCTAAGAGGTTTTATTACTCTTCACCTTTATTTATTGCATTGCATAAGGCTACTTTTCTGCCTTCCGAGACTAAGCACTGTCTCCATCCTGCATTTTTTTGCATTGCATAAGGCTACTTTTCTGCCTTCCGAGACTAAGCACTGTCTCCATCCTGCATTTTCTTGCATTGCATAAGGCTACTTTTTTGCCTTCCGAGACTAAGTAGTGTCTCCATACTGCATTTCCTTGCATTGCATAAGCCTACTTTTCTACCTTCCAAGACTAGCACTGTCTCTATCCTGCATTTCCTTGCATTGCATAAGGCTACTTTTCTACCTTCCAAGACTAAGCACTGTCTCCATACTGCATTTCCTTGCATTGCATAAGGTTACTTTTTTACCTTCCGAGACTAAGCACTGTCTCCATTCTGCATTTCCTTTCATTGCATAAGGCTACTTTTCTGCCTTCCGAGACTAAGCATTGTCTCCATCATCCATGGCCGAAATATCGCCACCTCTTATTTGCATCGATTAAAATACCGCCATCTTTATTTAAATCTTGCATGGCTGAAACATCGCCAATTTTGTTTAAAATCCCTCATATCGACTGAAAGATCGCCAATATTTATTTAAATTTCTGTCGGCTGAAATATTGCCATTTATATTTATCCTTCATATCGGCTGAAATATCGCCAACTTTATTTAATTCTTGGTATCGACTAAAAAATTGCCAGTTTATATTTAAATCTCTGTCGGCTGGAACATCGACATCTATACTTATGATTTTTCATCGGCTGAAATATCGCCATTTATATTTTCTACATCGGCTGAAACATCGCCAGCTTTATTTAATTCTCTGTATCGGTTGAAAGATCGCCAGTTTATGTTTAAACCTTTGTCGGCTGAAATATCGCCATTTTGTATTTATGCTTTACAACGACTAAAATACCGCCAAATCTTGCATTTCATGGGCTGAAATACCTCCAAGCTGTCCAAGGGTGTCATTGTTCGGAGGCACCATTTTCATAGCCCAAGAACGTCATGCCATGGCCCGAGGACCCCGCTTTATATTCTGCACATCATTATTCAAAGGCATCATGGTTCGGAGGCACCATTATCAAAGCCCGAGAACATCATTTCATAGCCTGCAAATCCTTTATTACGTGCTTCATGGCCCCGGGCGTCATGGTCTGAGGACATCATCCTAACCGTCCAAAGACACCATTCATGGTCCAACGGGAACTTGCATCACGTTTACATTCTGCACGATATGCTTGTATTACTCAATTGCAGGTACATCAGCTGGCAACATCCATTACAGCAGGAGCGATCTTGCTCCGGTTCTCGTAGACCATCAGTCCCTGACCATCCTTCCCAACCTAAATGTTGCGTTCGTTTTTTTCAAAACCTCCATCGGCATATTCCGTCGATGTATCCCGAACTACATATGACCTGATTTCTGTAAGACCAGAGATATGTAGGTAGCTCAAAAACGAGGGCTCGGTCAAAACCTTTGCAAGTCATTTCTCTCGGTCAAAATTGGTCATCATATCTTTACCCGACAACTCTTTCATCCTTTTCGGGTAAAGAGGGGCAGCTGTTGATACCCAATTTTTTCCTATGTATTTTATATACTCAAAATATGCTTAAAATAGCATATACATGCATATGTAAGCATGCCCAAGAGTTTTGGTATTTTTCCTTATTTTTAAAGATCTTTAAAATCAATTTGTTGTCTATTTTAATAGTACAAAATTCAATAATTATTTTCAGACTATCATTTTTGGTGAATAATTTATTTTTATTCATATATTTACACCAAGATATAATTAAGGTAATTTTTCATATTCTTATAAAATTTATTTGGTACTTTTAAAGCTAAATTGCTATAATTACAATTATAGCCTATTTTTCGATTAATAGTATTTTACAATTATAAAATTTGCTCCCAGTATTTTTAAATTAATATTTATATATTATTAATCAATTTAATGCTTTTAATTGGTTTTGAAAGTTATTTTAACTATTTTTATTAAATCAAAAGGGGAAAATTAACTATTTAACGTATAGTCCATTTATATTTCAATTATAGCCACATTGCAGCCCCAATTTGAACCCAATTTCAACCAGCCCATTTTCAAAACCAACCCAATCCACAACCCAATTATAATACCCGACCGAACCTCCCTTTTTTAATCATAGTCGTTGATCTAGAAGATCAACAACTCAAATTAAACATTTCCTTTTTTAATTCACAGACCATCCCCAACCCTAATTAATTTTCCACCCTTCAGCCGCCCTTGAACCCCCAAACTCTCTCAAACTCTCTCAAGGTTCTTCGAAACCCTAGCCTCCTCCTACCTTGTTCCACTGTATTTTCACCGGAGTCCATGGCTTCTCAGGCCATGGACAACCTATGCGTACCTCCTATGGCTCCTGCATGCCTGTTGTTCGAAGGTTCGAGGCCAGACCTCGAGGGTCTTCACTCAGACCTTCACCGATTCCGGCCATCTCCGGCCTTGCTCTGGTGGCTCTTGGTCTTTTGAGCCTGATTATGACATTATCTGCTTAGATCAGATATTTTCGAAGCCTTTCTCATCTCTAGGGTTCATCTGAAACCCTAACTATCAAGTTTCTCTCCGATTATTTTTAGATCTGTTACATGTTTGCACTATTGCTTAAGTTTCTTGAACGTTTTCTCCGATTTTCTTTAAAAAGTTACTTCTTTTCGATTAGGGTTTCTGGAAGGTTCTTAAAATGTTTCTGACTCTTTTTCTTCTCCTTTTCTTGGTGTGAATCGATCCCTGCTATGTTCTTATTTTGCTCTTTTCTGACTCGCATGTTTTCCTTATGTGTTCTTATATTTGCTGTATTATGAAGTTTTCTGTTGTGCTTCGTTCTATCTTCTACTGGTTTCAATATCATGCTCTCACATGCCCATCTTATGTGTTTCTTTACTGTGTTTTCCTACTGAGTTTTAGTCCTTTGTTTGCCTTTACCGGACTTTGCCTGGATTCTTTTTAGATGTGTTTCATTGACTGTTTCGTTAAGTTTACAATAGTTGAACTTATTTAAATTCCAAGCTTTTCTTGAAACTTGTTTCTTGTACTAGTTTCTATGTTTTATTTGTCTTGAACTTGCTATTGTGCTTGTATGCTTCTCATGAGACTCTGAAAGAGGTCTCTAAGTCTGTTTCAATAGCTTGACTTCTAATCTCTGTATCGAATTCGGGTTTAAAAACCCTAGGATTTGGGGGTTTCTTTGGAAAATTTGCTTTTATGTTTGGACAAGCGTTCTACTTTGAAACTTTGAACTCTCAGACTCACTCCGAGTTTATGAATTGAATTTGAACTTTTTTTGCGTTGGTGATTTTGAAACTTTCTTGCTAGTCTTTCGTAATTAGCATGACCTCCTTCTTGCTTGACATGTCTATGTATTTTATATATGAGAACTTCTCTTTCAAAGGTTTTTCCAACTGTTAATTGATCCTGAATCCCTTTAATGTTTCTTATTTGATTGTTACTAATTTTCCCCTAAATCAAAACTTTCCATTACCTCTTTTCTGACTCGAACAAGGCTTTCAATTTGGTTCTTTTACTGGCTGTTTTACTGATTCCCTTTCCTTGTTTCACAAATCAAGCACCACTAGACTTTTACCTTAAATGTCTTCTATGTATTTACCCTTATTTTTCTGCCCTGCACAAGATATTTACTTGATCTCCTTCCTTAAATAACTTCTGCCCATTACCGTTTAAATTTGAACTCCTTAATTAAAGGAAGTCCATATACCGATTGATTTTAATTAGTGCATAGTTCCATAATTACGACTAAACTCTGATTCTTGCCTTATTTTATACACCTATTTTCAATTATAAATACCTGCTCTTTCTTTAACACAAACACAATTTTTTAAGCATATAGAAATCTCAACTCTCTTCTAAAACCTATACTCTTGCTTCTTGATTGCACTTTGGCTTCCATAAGTCTACTGTTTCTCCCTACTTGCTTCTTTGAACTGGTATGTCCTACTTTTGATTCTAGCATCAAATCCAATGTGTTTACTTACAAGCTTTTATGCCCATGCCTACTTTACTGCTTTGTAGAGTTCAATTTTAAAGTAAAAACTTATGTCTTGCTATCTGTTGCTGCAATGAATCCCTATCCCCATGCCTTTTATGTGGTTGGGCTGTAGTTTAAGACATGGCAACATACAAAGTTGTTGTCATGGATTAAGACTGGGTCCTTTGGATCCTAGCCTATTTCAATTTCCTATACCCCCATTCCCTTATGTGCATTGAGTTAAGGTACAACCTGGCAGCATCCAAATTGCTGTCCAGGGCTGAACCTGACCTGCAAAAGGTCCTAACTCTCTAATCTTTAAGCTGATAGGCTAGGTATGGGGGTGTGCCAGCAGCCCAGTTGCTAGGCAAGACGACCAGCCTGCCCTGGCTCCCCTTAATTCTCTTTCATTGCATTTACACTTACTCCTAGTACTTAAGTCTTGCCCGCCTCTTATGAGCCTTGCTTTGGGAACCTTGAGTTCTCTCTGAACTTGGACATTTAAGGGCTGACCTTTCCACACTGCACTATAATCTGTTCTGCAATGATATTTGGGGTGCAAGCACTGCCTGGAACTCTTGAAGTTCTTTGGAACTTTGACACATCCCAAATAAGAGAAAGGCTTTGAAAATCCGATCCTGGAAGTTGGTTTATCTCATATTATTAGACTTTGAGTCTGGATTAGGCTAATTAGATGTAGATGTAATCACTGATGTAATTTTTATCATTCCTTTTGATTCACTTGGTCTGTAATAAGCTGTGTAATAAACTTTGTAACAACTACTGGGGTATAGTGAAAAGGGGTGGGATTGAATGCATATCAAAGGGATAGATACCGTGCCTATAGGATGTATACTCTTTCAAATTCTGCCTAGAAATTATGTTAATAGGATTATTACTTTCAAACTCTGCATTTCCACATAGAAACCATGCCTATAGGATGTATACTCTTTCAAATTCCGCCTAGAAATCATGTTTATAGGTTATCACTTCCAAAATCTGTATCTCCACATAGAAATTATGTTCATAAGCTATCACTTTCAAATTCTGCATTCTCACGTAGATACCATGTCCATAGGATTAACACTTTCAAATTCTGCACTTTCACCTAGAAATCATGATCATAGGGTTATCACTTTCAAATTCTGCACTTTCACCTAGAAATCATGATCATAGGGTTATCACTTTCAAATTCTGCATTCTTCACGTAGATACCATGCTCATAGTTTTTCTGCACTTCATAATATATACCATGTCAATGAATTGATGCTGAAATTTTGCACATCATATAGATGATGTGCCTATAGGATTTCCTGTATTTTTGCATGTGCATATGTCATTAGGCAAATCTACATATAGGATCTAAAATAAATCAATCACACATCGATGACCTGCCTAGAGGATTTCTGCATAACAAAATTAGTGACGCCTAGAAAGCATGCCTATAGGAGTAATCAATTAAATCTGAATTGCCCACTCGCCTTTTAAATCTAAAATCAGTGGTAATTCGTCTAACTCTCGCAGAACTTAATAATTTTTTGCAATCAGTTTATTCTCCCCTGTCTCTGAATTAATAGATATCATGCCTATAGATCCTGTTTAACATAGATAAATAGTTAGATAATTAATCAATTGTCAGTTTTCTGCAACTACATCTAAGCAAGACTAATTCGGACTCCCTATCTGGGAAATATGTGGTAAATCAATTATTCCTACGCTAATTTTAATTAAGGACCTAAACAATATCTGTAAGACGTGCTTAACAATTCGTTTCTTTAAGTGAGGAGGCCTACTTTAGCCTTTAATTGTTCTTATTTTCTCATTAACTGCTTTATGTGTTTTGATTGTCGCCCTAGAATTTTATCCTTTTTAAACCTCTGAAAAGCCAAGCTCCCTCCCTTTAGGATTAGTAGTCCTAAACGCCTCCGGGACTGATAGGTGGGACGGGTAATAACATGCATTAGGTAACGATACCATTCCGTGCTTAATATCTTAACGTGGTGGGAAGGGTAGACATGGAGATGATGATCATACAATAACATTATGCATGCGATTGGTTACCGGTGTTGTGTGGATGATCCATTTGTTTTACAAACCTAGGACCCCTTTCCTTTATGTAACTTTGTTTAATATCAATAAATTATGTCTTTTTAACTACCCCAAAACTCCCCTTTAATTTTACTGCATTCTTCCTTTTCCTTCTAAAATTTTCTTCTTTGTTTATTCAATCCCTTGACTAATTTTCTGCACTTAGACCCCCCTTCAAGCAAATTGTAGATTCCAACATGCTTGTTACATACCTGTTTGCAACCCTTATGTGTGAAATTATTTGTATACTTGTTTGCCTTAAAGTCACAATATAGCATGGCCGGGAATTACACTAGTGGATCTTGAGGGGTGCCTAACACCTTTCCCTCGAGATAATTTCTAGCCTTTACCCGAACTCTGATTTTCAAACTCAAAACCCTTAGTGTCCTAATGCACTTAATCATTAGGTGTCGACTCTTCAAATCTAAAACCCAATTCCCAAACGGGAATAGAGTTGTCTTCCCAAATGTCGTAAACCCGATTTTGCTTTAGAAAAAGGGGGTGTCGACAATATAAACTTTGTATTTAGCTCAAAGCTAGCATAAATTACTTACCACATGACGAGTGATGAAAATGGCACCTCAAATTTGCTCCCCATCGGCTCCAATGGAAGAAAATGGGGTTGAAATGAACCCAATCCCGGATCTTAAAAGACCTCACTGCCTCAGCTATTTCGCACTTGCGGTCCCTTGACCGCTTCTGCAGTTCCGCATGTGCGGTTAAAATGCCGCTTCTGCGGTCTTCCCTAGGCCTCCCCTTTTTTGCTTCTGCGGCATATCTTCTGCAGATGCGGTCCCGCTTCTGCGAAACATTGACCGCATCTACGGTCCACTCCAGCTTCCCCTCTTCTGCTCCTACGACCAGCCTTCCGCAGATGCGGTCCCACTTCTGCGGAATCTTGACCGCATCTGCGGTCCTTGAGCCCTGACCAAAAATCTATTCTGGATGGATTGACCGCATCTTCGGTCCCGCTTCTGCGGTCCTAGAATCGCAGATGCAGTTATGACAGAAGCAGCATACCTTCAGCTATTCTTCAACTTCCAAATTTGATCCATTAACCATCCGGAATCCACCCGAGGCCCCTGGAACCCCAACCAATCATACCAACCAGTCCCAAAATATATTACGAACTTGCTCGAGGCCTCAAATCACATCAAACAACGCTTAAATCATGTCAACCCCCAATCCAAGCTTAATAAACTTTAAAATTTCAAACTTCTCTTTCCGATGTTTAAACCTATCATGTCACGTCCGATTGACCTCAAATTTTGCGCACAAGTCATATTCGACATTACGAGCCTACTCCAATTTTTGGAATCGAATTCCAACTTCGATATCAAAAAGTCCACTTCCGGTCAAACTTCTCAAAAACCTTCAATTTTCTATCTTTAGCCAAATGACTTCAAACTGACCTACGGACCTCCGAATTCACTCCCGACCACGCTCCCAACTTTAGAATCACCACATGAAGCTATTCACAGATTCAAAATCTCAAACGGACATTGATAACACTGAAATGCACTTCAAGCCAAACTTATGAAATTTTTTCTAAAATGCTAACTTCCACAATAGGCGCCAAAACGCTCCCGGGTTATCCAAAACCCGAACTGGGCATACGCCCAAGTTCGAAATCATCATATGAACCTGTTAGAACCTTTAGATCCTGATTCTGAGGTTGTTTACTCAAAGTCCCATCCTAGTTAATTCTTTCAACTTTAAGCTTCCGAAATGAGAATTCTCTTCCCAAATCAACTCTGAACTTCCTAAAACTCAATTCTGACAGCGCGTACAAGGTGTAATACCTGAATTGACGCTGATCATGGTCTCAGACTGCTGAACGATACGCTAGGGCTCAAAACGACCAGTCGAGTCATTACTAAGCTAAGGGCTTGGATGGACACTTTTCTTAAAGAGTAATTTTTAGAAATTACTATTGTTTAGTGGCTAGTAAATTCTTATAGTTACCATATATATAATTAATTCTTATAACTACTATTTAGTTGTTACATGATTGTATTCGCTGTATTCATACTATTGTATTCATAAATACAATAACGGAACTCGCCTAAAAAATAGGGGCATCCAGTTGTGCGACTGTATTTGTTATATTCATGATACTGTATTCATGAATACAATAGCGAAATTTGCCCTAAACGATATGAGAGTCTAGTTGTTTAATAACGAAAAGAGGATCAATTAGGATGTATCACTCCCGATGTAACTCAACAATATGAATTCTATATAAATTTCGCTGCTACTGTGTTGTATTCTATGTATTCAAGCGACTGCATTTATAAATACAGTTAGGTAATCAAGGAATATGGTGTATACTGTTCTATTCAATTAGACTGTGTACATTGTAGTCAATTCACGTGTATTAATTATTCACTATTATATATTGTATTCAATTCGACTGTATTCAAATAACAACAAAATCACAGAACACACTGATATTTGGATGTATTTAAAAAAAATACAAACATTTAAAATACATAAATACAAGGCAAAAAAATAATATATTAATACCAAAATACAATGTATTTGAGTGTATTTGTACAGAATATAATGTACTTGTATCATTTTATATGATTAAGTAGCAAAGAAGAGAAGAAAGTTTGCCGGAGATGATATTTTTCAGCCAAGAAAAATACTGTATACATTGTATTAAAACTAAAAATAGAGACGAACAAAAATCTGGCCCTTAAATCTTCTCTGACATAGCTATGGCCCCCAAATATCTGTTGACTAAAGTAATGCTCCTTCTACTAAAATTATTAATAACATACATAGCTTACTACATTTTAGTTTGAGTATCTCAAGACGAAGCCAAAACATATTGCAACAACATGTGCTCCTTACTACCCAAATTTCTCCGGTACAAAATCACCAGTCTTCTACCGCAGCTCCACTGCCACCTGCTTCTCCGAGGCACCAGAGACATCGAATCTCTTGGTGATGCTGACGATTTTGATGATTTGATGAAGAAGAGAGAAGATTGAGAATTTTTCTCATAGAAAGAGAGAAGAAAGAGAGAAAAAGAATATAATTGATGTATTTCATGCCTCAATGGTCGGGTATAAAATAAATACTTATTTTGCTATAGAATAGAAAAAGTAGTAATAAATAATAATATTTTAAAATTGCTTTGGTTTATAATAAATAGGGTGTAATTGTTTGTTATAGTACATAAAATTTTTCTTTTTAAACCACTATTTATATTTTAATCCTGTTAAGAAACATTTTGAGAAAACAACTTCCCCGCCAAAATTTTAAAGGCACATTAGACATGATTTTTCCTTGATTGCCAAAATTTGAAGTACTATAAATTTTGACGATTATCAGAATTTTCAGAGACAATGTTGATACTTTTGGTGATTCGTCAGAATTTGTGGCAAAATTATATGGTTACTATAATTGTTGCATACTTTATAATTCTACCTAGCGTGTTTTAAAATTCTGGCGCTTAAGTAAATCCTGATCAATGTGCTTAAAATTCCAGCATCGCGCCCGGAATTAAAAAGTATCCTATTTGTGTCATTCGCTCTTTAGAAAATGGAACTATATGTCCCTTTTTTAAATATTCTTTATATTTATCCTAGTTTTATATGAATTACATATGTTAATTCAACGATAGACCCTCATTTTCATCTCTACATTTTTCTTTTCGAACTTGTCAATGTTGACCTTAATAACTTGTTATAATTAAAAACAAAGAAACACACTTGCAAGTACCTATGTTTACTTCTTTCTCATCGATTAGAATTGCATCTTTAAATTCTATTTGTGATTGAAACTGGTATTTCAAAAGAATGTAATTGCAGTTATACTATAATGCACTCTTGTAATATCAGAAAATCATAGATAGAGAAGAGAACATATTTTATGTGTAGAAGATATTTGTAGCTTTGTGATTTTCTTTAGAAGCCAACAATTTGAGGGATTTTAATTTTTGTTGGAATTAATTTTTTATTTATTTACAAAAAAGTATATTTGTGAGAATTTGAGTAATATAGTTGAAATTGAAGCCTTCAATTTCAATTCTCATCGTTCTCATCTCAAGAATTTACAAAAGAAAAACAGAATAATGGAAGAATTTGGAATAGAGAGTTTTGATGAAAGCAAGAAGAAGGTTCAAGAATACATTCAAGTACAAGAGACTAAAGACTATGTCATTCAATTTTCTGATAAAGTTAATGGGACACATAGAATTGCCCAACCCACAAGATCAAATACTAAAAAACTCAATCAGAACTATTCGATTGTTTTGAATTGAGCTTGCAAAAATGCAAAAGCGAAGTGGAGGAATGTGTGCTTTTAGATTAGATATTGCTGCTTGATCACAGCTGTTAGATCAGGCTAATCCATCATACAAACCAAAGGATATATATGAGAATCGTACAACCAGTACATTAGCTATATATGTACAATAGTTGTATAGTGAATAGTTACAATAGCTGAATTTGAATTGTAGTGTATAGCCAATAGATAGTGTACAAATATAGCAAATTTTTCTTTTATGTTTTTAGCAAAATACTTGTATAAATACATTACACTACAACAATGAAAACACAAAAAATGTTTTCCTAAATTCAGTCTTTGAATTCCTACATGATATCAGAGCAACTCTGATATCATAATCTCTTGGTTGCCTTCTTCTTTCTTCTTTATTTCCTTTAGTCAGCATCTTTAGTCCACGTGTTGAAATGGGTTCAGTATTTGATGTAACCTCTGGAAGCACCGGAAACACTACAAATGTTGCACCAAACCACTCTCACCCTTTCTTTCTTCATGCATCAGATTCACCAGGATGAGCATGGTGGAAAATAGTATGGGGTATGGAGGAGGTCTATCTTGATTTCCCTTTTTACAAAGAACAAAATAGGGTTCATAGATGAAACTCACATTGCACTAGCTTTAGTAGATTTTATGTTATAGAGTAGATCAAATGATATGATGACAACAAAAAATATCTTACAGTTTTATCTATTCCAAGACAACAAGAGAACTGTGGGAGGAACTTGGTGACAAATTTAAACAGTCCAATGGAATAAAACTTTATCACTTACAAAAGGATTTAAGTGATACGGTGCAGGGGTCAAATAATATTACAAGATACTTTACAAAAATCAAAGGATTGTGGGATGAAGTAGATATCCTAAATACTGATATTAATTATACTTGTGCATTTAGCGTGGATGAAAAACAAAGGTGGCAAAGTTTCTTTAAGATGAGGGGTTGATTTAATTTTTGATGGGTTTGATTGATGTTTACTCAATTGTTTAGAGTAACATACTAATGATGTCATTCTTACCTAATGGCAATCATACATATGCCGTTCTAATGCAAGATGATAAACAAAGAGAGGTCTATGTTGTCGATACCCTATTTCCCCCCAAAGTATTTTAAAATTACATATATACCTTCAAAATCATGCATTAATAGCAAGTGGTGTTTTTTTAAATAATTTTTCTCTATATTTTATTAATTTACCCAACATTTTATTTACAATAAATAATTACAAAATGGCATTACAAATGATTTTAAAAGCATCCCTGGATTTAATTTATTATTTATGGTCCTATTTAAACTAAATTATTTTATAATTAGCCAAATTGATATTTTTTGGCTATAATTGCAATAACTTTGCAATTATAGCCCAATCATATGATTTTATACTATTTTTTGACTGGAAATTAATTATTTATATTTTTAAATACCAAATAATCATTTTTAAAATGTTTCTATGCATGACATTCATTTTTATAATTGGTAGCTATTTTATATATAATTTTGACTAATTTTGATTGGGTATTTAACAAATAGTCCCATTTTATTTCAATTATGACCTATTAAAACCAGCCCAAATTACCTAATTACACTAGCCCAAAGACCCAGGCCCAAACCTAAATCCTATCCGACCCAATTCCGCCCAAATCCTGCCCGTTGATCATTTTTGATCAATGGTCTAGGTTAATTCCTTCCTTAATTAACCTAATAGACTACCCCCTCCCCCAACCCCTCATTTCCTCTCTTTCACTCTACCGTTACACTCTCTCATTCTCTCCCAAGCCCTCTGCTAAACCTAAGCTTCTACTCGCTGGCCGTTGGCTTGTCGATATCAATGGTGGTTCCACCACCACCCCTAGCCTCCATGTCTCCCTCACATGCTGGATCCTTGCTACCTTGAGGCCCTCAAGGAAAGTAGAAGGCAGTTCACTCACCTCATATGGTTTCTATGCCGTTCTCTGGCCACCCTTGTCCCGTACGATTAAGATTTTTCTATTTTCCGGCTAGATCCATGGCTTCTAAGCAGGAATCTCTCCATCTCTGGGTCATTTTCTCGAAACCCCAATTCCCTCTCTTAACTCTTTAGATCTATAACAGATCTGGGAATATTTGAACTATTTTTTGCTTGTTTTATGAAAACCCTTCGATTTTCAAAGCGTCGCTTCATTTTCCTTCATAACTAGGGTTTCTGAAACTTTCTTTAAGAACGATTTTGATTTCTAAGTGTTGTTCCCTAATCCCTAAGTGTTTAATTGGGATTTGTTAAGCTTTCCCTTTAAATCTAACTAGTTATGTTGAAAACCCCTAATTTTTGACTTTAGTCTTGGATTCTGAGTTTGTCTTTACTGTTTGTTCATTCGATTTGTTTGTATGTTTGATTCTCAAGAATATGCTTCGATTAATTAGAGTATTTTATGATTTTCACCCTAGTAATATCTTATTAAGGTTTCCGATTTGGTTCTCCCTGTTTATACTCCATTTATTGGTTTATTCATGGAAGTCTATACTATTTCTCTTAATATTGGTACTATTTTTCGATTCTTGAATCATTGATTTACTATGTTGATACCCTTATACCGATTTTCAGCTATTCTTTTCCTATTTTCGTAACTCTTAAATTATTTTTTACCTTATTATGTGGTTGACTGTATTATTAATTGATTTCTACTGTTATTTCCTTAATTAGACCCTTATGTACCTATCCCTAATTACATATTCTGTACCTATGTTGTTTGAATCCTTTCCTTATTTGTTACATGCTTTCTACCGTTGGTAAATTACTCCTTTAATTAAGGGAGACTTGGCTGGTTTTTGTTCTTAATTGATTATATAGTTCTATAATTGCTAAATAATTGATTCTTGCTTATTTACCTAATTTTCAAACTATTATATATAGCCTCTTCCCTTTTCATTACAGACACGAATACATTGGTTCAAAACACACACTCTCTCTCTCACTCAAAACTTTTTGCTCTCTTTGTGTGATTACTCACTACTGTGATTACTTACTACTGTTCTAAGTTAGCCGACTGCAAGCCAAGGCTAACTATTGTACTCTCTTATTCTTCACTTTGTGTTTACTATCTCTTTACTGGTATATTCTGATTTCAATTCAAGTCGCAAAACCAATATGTTTCTTTTACTACTTCAGTTCATCATGTTTCTAACTATGATTTTGTTGTTCAACATGTAACTGACATGTTTACATTACTGCTTCATCTAGCATGCTAGTCTAACCCTCTTAGGGCATCTCAGAACATGTTCTACTCCCCTGGTAGTCTGTTTCAATATAACTCTACCCTGTTTTGAAGACTTGTCTACTTGTTATCCAGTTTTGATATGCATTTACTTTGCAAACTAATCTGTCACTTTAAATGTCTGATTCTATAATTGTTTATGAAATCCATATTGTGTTGGTATCACTAGCTATTCCCTAATCCCATAAACCCCCACAAGGACTGCTATGCTCCTGTAACTATGTGTTCACCTATATGACCTATGTGTCCCCAAATCCTTTTACCCCTGTTCGTGGTTGCTGAACCTGCCTTGGTTCTATGTTCTCTGGTTGTGTATGAACCTGTTTTGGGGTGTTGTGTTTGGACTATTGCTTACTACTCTACTCTCTTTTCAAAACTGTCTCTCTTGTCTTTTATAAAACTATTTCAAACAAGTACCTTTTCAAATTATTTCCCTGCTTAAATCTTTTCAAGTACTTTCACATCTGCTCTTAGGTTTTAAGTTCTTCCACTCTAATGTGTGACTGCTTAGGGATCCCTATGAGATCCCTCTAAACTCTAATACATTAGATCTGGCCCTTCCACACTGCACTTACTCAACTATGACTATAAAATCTGGGTGTGACCACTGCCCGGGGTCCCTTGAGGTCCTTAGGGAACTCTGATACACCCGGATTATGTGAAAGACTATGAGGCAATCTGGCATTGGAAACTTTGGAAATCTGGGCCTAGTGGTAGGCTCCCTATAGAGTAACTTCTTATTTTTCTTATCTACTTATGTAATTTATTAAATATTGCCATGTAATAATTTGTAAATGAATATTGAGGTTGGATAGTGAAAATGTTGGGGGTGGGGTAGCTATGCATGTTATAGACATCAAAGGGGTTGTCACGAACCAAAACCCCGCACTGGTCGTGATGGAGCCTCTCGTGAAGACAAGGCCAGCCAACTAACCCAACTCGTCTCTTTCAAAGTAGTTAACACAAATGAACAGTAAAAATACGACTTAATGATATTAATTAACAAAATTTACAACCCAACACAGCTCGACCGGGGTGTCACAAGTCACGAGCATCTATAAGAATAAAATTTCCATTTTACAGTCTAGAAATACACTGATCAAGAATAATGAATAATATAGAAAGACAGCGGTGCTGCGAACACAGGCAGTCACCTCGCTAAAACCTATACAACTCTACCTCCACGCAGCCAATACTCGTTACCGGGTGAATAAATCCTGCAACTGCACGCGAGGTGCAGGGAGTAAAGTGAGTACTCCAACTCAATGAGTAATAAAAGTAAATAACAACTGAGCAGTGAGAAATCACGTAAAGCAAACAATCATGCTATACAGGAGCAGTGAAAAACCCTTTGGGAGAAAGTAGCGAAGCTGTAAAACCTTTAGAAATACCTTAGCTCAGTTTAAAACCTCTTTTGAAAATGAAATTTTCAACAGTTATGCAAATGAATGCAGAAACAAATAGTGTAGATAAGCATAGAAGTCTGCCTCTCAGGCACCATACTCGGTTATCAGATGATACCAGAACAATAGGTGAATATTGCAAGAAGAAGCACAACAGCATATAATAGCAGACAAATGAAATAAGGTAAACACAACAAACAGTACCGGTACCGCTGCGGCGTGCAGCCCGATCCATATACCGTTGCGGCGTGTAGCCCGATCCATTTAATGTCGACGACGCTCACTGGAGGTGTGTAAAGACTCAGGAGGGGATCCTACAGCCCAAGTGCAATATCAAGTCATCTCGTGGCATCAACCAGGCTTTCGGCCTAAATATCAATATAGTATCGGTGTGACGTGCATCCCGATCCATAAGTATCCTCACAATATAGGCCCTAGGCCTTACTCAGTCAAAAAAATCAAGCAAACCACTCGGGCAAAAATAAAGTATGATGCTCAGCCCAAAACATTTTATGGAAATATCATTTCGAGTATTTAAAGCATAATAACTTGGCTGAGTTGTTAAAACAGTAGAAAATACATGACTGAGTTCAAATACATAATTAAATCAGTGAGGAATTATCAACAACCATCCCCGAAGGGTTTAAATAATTAGCACGAAGCCCAAATATAGCAATCAGCCCAAATTATGATGATAACAAGTAATTTCAGTCAAGTACGCAGTACATTCATCAATCGGGGTGGACCAAGTCACAATCCCCAACGGTGCTCTACCCCACGCTCGCTATCCGGCGTGCAAGTCACCTCAATATAGCACTTTGATGTGCAAGTCCGGGGTTTCAAACCCTCAGAATATCATTTACAATCATTACTCACCTCGAACCAGTAAAATCTCTAGCTCGCGATGCCTTTGCCCCTCAAATCGGCCTCCACACGCGTCGAATCTAACCAAAATCAGAGCGAATACATCACAATATGCTAAGGGAACAATACCCAATCGAAAACAATCGAAAAATATCAAGAATCTCGAAATTAGCAAAACCCGAGCCCCGGACCCACTTCTCAAAAAATCAGAAAATGAACATCACCGCATTCCTTATCTCGCCACAAGTTCATGCATACCAAGAACTCTCAAATCCGAGCTCAAATGACCCATCAAATCCCAATTCGAAATATCAAAAACTCAAGCCCTAGTTTATCAATTTTAGACTTAATTTCCATGAATTTCTAGGTGAATTTCACAATAAAAACGAGTATGGAATTCAAAAATCTTACCTCCAAATCATTCACTTCGAATCCCTGTTCAATTGCTCCCAAAAAGTTCTCAAGATGTTCAATAATAGAGGAAAAATACCCTTAGCTCGCGGATGAAATGTTATCTTAAAAACCTTCTCTGCCCGGCTCTTTTCGCTTATACGGTCCCGTTCCCGCTTATGCGGGACCACTTCTACGACTTTTATACAGCTTCTACGATTTTCCACTTAAAGGCCTCGACCGCTTCTGCGGCCCAAACTTCCGCTTTTGCGGAAAACCCAACTCGAGTCCAAACCGCTTCTGTGGTTTCCCCAATCGCATAAGCGATACCGCTTCTGCGGTCCAAATTCTGTAGAAGCAAAAACATACTAGAAGTAGCAGACTTAGCAACATAAAAAATTCCAAAACTCTCCGTTTAACCATCCGAACTCACCCCGAGGCCCCAGGGACCTCAACCAAAAATACCAATACGTCCTAAAACATTATTTGAACTTGTTCCAATCATAACAACACCACAATTAACACTAAAACCATAAAATTACATCAAATCCAAGCCTAAGTTCTTCAAATTCTTCCGAAATTTGCATTCGATCAGAAACTCAACCAAATCACCTCCGAATCACCTGAAATTTTGCACACACATCCCAAATCACCTAACGAAGCTACTGAAATTCTCGGAATTCCATTCCGACCCTCGGATCAAAATCTCACCTATCAACCGGAAGTCGCCAAAATGCTAACTTCGCCAATTCAAGCCTAATTCCACGCCGGACCTCTAAAATAAAATTCGATCACACTCCTAAGTCACAAATCATCCCCCGAAGCTAACCGAATCACCAGAAATCACATCCGAGACCTACAACTCATAAGTCAACATCTAGTTGACTTTTCCAAAACAAACCTTCCTTAAAAAGACTAAGTGTTTTATTTTCTACCAAAATCAACCCAAATCGACTCTAACATACCAAATACTGATAACGAAACATGAAGAAGCATAAAATGGGGGAAACAGAGCGGTAACTCATGAGACGACGGTTGGTTCGTCACATACTTCCTAACTTAAACAAACGCTTGCCCTCGAGCGTACCCAGAGTTGTCCTAGAAGCCAATCAATAGCTGAATGACCTTACCAAGCATATACCCGGGGGATCCCACGTCACCCTATCTCGCGTAGGTCCGATAACACAACATAGCTGAAATTCCATAGTCCATCTAGTCCATAAACCATAGAACCACATTGCACTTTCCGAAATCACACACAAAAATCAGAACCTCACATCTATATTTAGAATAATCCCGAACTAGCTGTCATAACCTATACCTGCAACCTCAGGTGCAATCATATGATATTCTACATAATCCCAAACACTCGAAATGATAACTTCTATTCATAGCAGTTGCCCACAACACCCGAATTCCGGTGGAAGATCTCTTATCAACTAAGGTCTTATTCCAACACTTCCATATACTGCCAACGATAAATGAAACACGCAATGAACAGTAATCCATTTCTCAGATCAACCATTCATGAAGCCATTTCCTTTTTGACTAATACCATAGCAGCTTCCGAGCCGAACCTTAATATTATTCTTCCAACCAGCTAAAATCAAATCCGTTCGTATTCATTAGTGACCCCAGTGATCACCTCGAATCTAACACACCACTCTGGTGATATGACACCTCAAGACATGCCTAAGTCACTACTTACATAATACGTGTACCAATAAGGTACGGTCTGAATATACTCAAATCATAAAAGATGACTCAAATGAAAAAGCAGTACCTCAAGTTCATCAGTACCATCACAACACAAGGCTGAGACCCCGTCTCACATCATAGAAATAGAACACCTAAATCTACCCCGAAAGGTTATATCTCCACGTGGCCTCGCCACAATGCGCGATCCTATCCAAACACCGTTACACATGAAACACCTCAAGTCACTATGCTCAAAATCGACAGCCACGCACCATTTGATGTCTGAAACCAAAGCAATTCATTACACCCACGGTGAAACAAATAACATACAACACGTAACCCAATAGGTCATAACCAATACTCTATTTACCGAGCAACACCCAATTACTCTTCCCGCTCGACTTTCATTATGAATCCCCAATAGAACTGCACCATATGTGCCCATAACCAACAATTCATAAGGTCTCACAACACCAAAAAGCAACTCGTAGCTCTCCTCAGATCACTAACAAGCTCAATAACGATCGAATCAACCTATCCCTCAACAATACAATTCGGGGCCAACCAAGCCAACTCAAGCTAACACGTATCCATATCGGCCTACCAACGAACTCATTACCAAGAAAGCCTGAAGCTGCTCCTTCCACTACTATAACTCCTGCCGGAGCCGTACGTTATAGTGCCTGGAACCAAAATCAATATCGAATTCCACAACCTCGCCCGACGACATGCCCGGTCATAAGAGACGCATCCGAAAAGTCCCTCAACACCAGGACTGTACCAATGGTAGAAACCTCTGCGCTGACATCCATCACGAAGGCCCAATTAAGAAAAACAGTCCTCCCCAGCCATCCACTGGTCTTTGGAATACAAACCACTCTGCTAGAACATAATCCGATGCACCTTGCCACTTAACTCGTGGCATTTTCCAGCATAGCCCATAGCGCAATAGTGTAGAATAACCCAACACTGAGACAACCAGTCTATACCCCAACATCATATCCAAAACCTAACATACCAAGCAAAGAAAGATCCACTCGGGCCTCCAAATCCCAATAGCCGCTAAACGGTGCCGATACACATGCTCCATAGCCACCACATAGTCTGTACATGAGAACTTCCTGCCTCCAACTCCATATAGCACACGAATCACCATGCCTGATCCCAAACTCCGCCGTATGAATACATATTACACCTCAAGTACCCAATCATTCCACGAAAGATATTCTAAAATTACCAAGTTCCATCAAACAAACTCAGATATTAGCTGTCGATCTAACAAGAAAATGCCGCAATACTACTGAAGTATCATCAGTTTAATCACATTACCTTTTCCTGAGACGTATACTCTTATCAAATCACTTCCAATTAGCAATATAATTTCCTTGATTATCTGAGGCTACCAATTGCCTAGGAGTTTTATGAACTTCCTTTCAGAATTGAACTATAACCTAGCATATGCCAGTCTCGGTCTTCTACTGCATGCCACATATACCATACCATCCAAGGATAACATGAAAACTTTTATCTCCCTTCCGAGCCACAAAAATCTAGCCACTCAACTAGTCAAGAACTTCCATTGATCCCATATAGAAGAAAAATCATTGCACATTCCATGTCTCTCATGCCCATAGAAAACATACATCTCCAAACTGCGGTAGAAAACATCAAGAACTCTCCGATTTCCCTTTTCACAAATCAGACCTGCCGGGATTGAATCCTTCTAACTCGACCAAGCTATGCAGGCCACCAAACTCCAAGAGCATTGCTAAAAAATACTTGCAAGGGCTCATTACTTCGAACACATACAAGGAATTAATCATATCCTTACCATACCGATTCAGTCTACTATCAAGCTATTCCATCTATCTAATTTCCCTTCTGATTCATCATCAACTTGATATTCCCTCTTGCTGTGGCACTACAATGCCTCAACCCGGGCTTACCACATGAGACTCAAGCACAAGACCACATTGTCTAAAACCCATAGGCCACTGAATAGTCTCTCAAATGTTCCCAGAAATACCACATTCCAGAATACTTTACTCTGAAGAACTTCCTGCGAATCTAAATTCGTTACCTTTACTTCCCAGATACTGATACATAGAATCTCATAATTAACATAAAAATACCACAAGTCTTGACCTTTTCCAATGAAAACACAATCTCTGACCACATGCATAACCTTAAGATACCCAATTGTTCCCTGTATAATGTTGAACACAATAGAACCATTCTCGAAAGTCATTCACTCTTATTCAAACTGCAAATTACTTGACCTAACGAACAGAACCACTCGTGCCAAATTAGCACTCTGACACCGCAGGATATGACCCCATTCCAATACAAACGAACATCTTCCTACACCATACACCGAGCATTCTTACCAACAATTGCTTAAGACATCCCCTGATTCTTACACATCTACGAGGCACCATGTAATCTTTGTCAAAATTTTGCTTTACTCGTGCCGTCCTCGGCTCAATTTTTGCAACTAGAACTGATTCTCCAGCATGCCTCGAACCGAAACCAACATAGCACATGAACGTACAATTAGCTGATCAATAGCAAACTCCCCAACTTGGCTCGAAGCCATATATCAAGACACACTCAAAAACTCATAACACTTTTACTCTAATGATGCCACAATACCATGGTGAGATTAAACTCAAATCATTTACAAGTTTGTGAAAATATAGATCATCTAGTACTGTAATCCTCTGCAAATCTCGCATTCATCCCCAAATCAGTTAAGTCCACTCTCTTAAGCGACCCGAATTTTTCAAATTTCAACACGTACCCTTCAATTACACATGAGATCTTCTAACATACACATAAAGACCATACCACTTAAGAACACTCCGCAGGAGATAACCCATTTGCTTCACCTCAATTTAGTATTTCAACATACCTTCCACCGTCATACACATTACATAGTCGTTTAGTTTTCCCGGGTCTGAACTCATACCGCCACATGTAAGCACTTCACTCCCCAACTAAGAGACACGAAAATATTTTTCACGCGTCCATACTCGGGCTATACATCAAATCACGATAGGAAATAGACACTTAACAATTCATCTATTATCCAGCAGACTTCTTCGTCACTACCAAGTCATATAGATACATCTCGCAGTACTAACATACTCATCACATGGATATCCAACCACCATTCCGGATAATAGGGAAAATACCAAACATATAAGTTCAAAATACTTGCTCACACAATCAGCACCTCGGTGCCCAAGCCATAGGCAAGATCCGGCCTCAAGTCCTCCAGACTGGCCCAACATCAAACTCACAGAGATCACATCTCTCCCCTTGATCGGGGAATCACAAGCCATCAAGACACATCTGATACTGAGCGTTCATGTGTGCTTACAAACGCGTGGAAGGAATTTCAAGAGTTTCTTTTCAAGCTGAATCAAGGACACACGATAAGAATTCAAGAAGGAGTAGTTTTTCCTAACGGTTTTGCAGCCTCTCGAGGATAAATACAGACGTCTCTATACCCATCCGTGAGACTCTACTAAACCTGCTCATGAATCGTGAGACCTAGTAACCTAGGCTCTGATAACAACTTGTCACGACCCAAAATCCTGCACTGGTCGTGATGATGCCTCTTGTGAAGACAAGGCCAACCAACTAACCCAACTCGTCTCTTTCAAAGTAGTTAACATAAATGAATAGCAAAAATACGACTTAATGATATTAATTAACGAAATTTATAACCCAACACAGCCCAACCGGGGTGTCACAAGTCACGAATATCTATAAGAATGAAATTCCCATTTTACAGTCTAGAAATACACTGATCAAGAATAATGAATAAAATAGAAAGATAGCAGTGCTGCGAATGCAGGCAGTCACCTTACTAAAACCTCTACAACTCTGCCTCCACGCAGCTAATACCCGTTACCGGGTGAATAAATACCTGCAACTGCACGCGAGGTGCAGGGAGTAAAGTGAGTACTACAACTCAGTGATTAATAAAAGTAAATAACAACTGAGCAGTGAGAAATCATGTAAAGCAAACCATCATGCTATACAGGAGCAGTGAAAAACCCTTTGGGAGAAAGTAGTGAAGTTGTAAAACCTTTAGAAATACCTTAGCTCAGTTTAAAACCTCTTTTGAAAATGAAATTTTCAACAGTTATGCAAATGAATGCAGAAACAAATAGTGCAGATAAGCATAGAAGTCTGTCTCTCAGGCACCATACTCGGTTATCAGATAATACCAGAACAATAGGTGAATATTGCAAGAAGAAGCACAACAACATATAATAGCAGACAAATGAAATAAGGTAAACACAACAAACAGTACCGGTACCGCTGCAGCGTGCAGCCCAATCCATATACCGCTGCGGCATGTAGCCCGATCCATTTAACGTCGACGACGCTCACTAGGGGTGTGTACAGACTTCGAAGGGGCTCCTACAGCCCAAGCACAATATCAAGCCATCTCGTGGCATCAACCAGGCTCTCGGCCTAAATATCAATATAGTACCGCTGCGGCGTGCAGCCCGATCCATAAGTATCCTCACAATATAGGCCACCGTCCTTACTCAGTCAACAAAATCACGTAAGCCACTCGGGCAACAATAAATTACGATGCTCAGCCCAAAACATTTTATGGAAATATCATTTCGAGTATTTAAGGCATAATAACTTGTCTGAGTTTTTAAAGCGGTAGAAAATACATGATTGATTCAAATACATAATTAAATCAGTGAGGAATTATCAACAACCATACCCGAAGGGTTCAAATAATTGGCACAAAGCCCAAATATAGCAATCAGCCTAAATTATGATGATAACAAGTAATTTCAGTCAAGTACGCAGTAAATTCATCAATTAGGGTGGACCGAGTCACAATACCCAATGGTGCTCTACCCCACGCTCGCTATCTGGCATGTAAGTCACCTCAATATAGAACTATGATGTGCAAGTCCGGGGTTTCAAACCCTCAGAATATCATTTACAATCATTACTCACCTCGAACCGGTGAAATCTCTAACTCGCGATGCCTTTGTCCCTCAAATCGGCCTCCACGCGCGTCGAATCTAACCAAAATCAGAGCGAATACATCACAATATGCTAAGGGAACAATACCCAATCGAAAACAATCGAAAAATATCAAGAATCTCAAAATTAGCAAAACCCGAGCTCCAGGCCCATTTCTCGAAAAATTAGAAAATTAACATCACCGGATTCCTTATCTCGCCACGAGTTCATACATACCAAGAACTCTCAAATCCAAGCTCAAATGACCCATCAAATCCCAATTTGAAATATCAAAAACTCAAGCCCTAGTTCATCAATTTTAGGCTTAATTTCCATGAATTTCTAGGTGAATTTCACAATAAAAACAAGTATGGAATTCAAAAATCTTACCTCCAAATCATTCACTTCGAATCCCTCTTCAATTGCTCCCAGAAAGCTCTCAAGATGTTCAACAATAGAGGAAAAATACCTTAGCTCGCGGATGAAATGTTATCTTAAAAACCTTCTCTGCCCAGCTCTTTTTCGCTTATGCGGTCCCGTTCCCGCTTATGCGGGACCGTTTCTGCGACTTTTATACCGCTTCTGCGGTTTTCCACTTAAAGGCCTCAACCGCTTCTGCGGCCCAGAAATCACACCAGCGGGACCGCTTCTGCGGAAAACCCAACTCAAGTCCAAACCGCTTCTGCGGTTTCCCCAATCGCATAAGCGATACCGCTTCTGCGTTCCAAATTCTGCGAAAGCGAAAACATACCAGAAGCAGAAGACTTAGCAACATGAAAAATTCCAAAACTCTCCGTTTAACCATCTGAACTCACCCCGAGGCCCCCGGGACCTCAACAAAAAATACCAATACGTCCTAAAACATTATTTCGAATTTGTTCCAATCATAAAAACACCACGATTAACCCTAAAGCCATCAAATTACATCAAATCCAAGCCTAAGTTCTTCAAATTCTTCCGAAATTCGCATTCGATCAGAAACTCAACCAAATCACCTCCGAATCACCTGAAATTTTGCACACACATCCCAAACCACCTAATGAAGCTACTGAAATTTTTGGAATTCCATTCTGACCCTCGGATCAAAATCTCACCTATCAACCGGAAGTCGCCAAAATGCTAACTTTACCAATTCAAGCCTAATTCCACGCCAGACCTCCAAAATAAAATCCGATCACACTCCTAAGTCACAAATTATCCCCCGAAGCCAACCAAATCACCGGAAATCACATCCAAGCCCTATAACTCATAAGTCAACATCCGGTTGACTTTTCCAAAACAAGCCTTCCTTAAAGAAACTAAGTGTCTCATTTTCTACCAAAACCAACCCAAATCAACTCTAACACACCAAATACTGATAATGAAACATGAAGAAGCATAAAATAGGGGAAACAAAGCGGTAACTTATGAGACTACGGGTCGGGTCGTCACAGGGGTATAAACCATGCTCTAGATTTATATTTCCTATATGCGCAATAGAATACATATTTAGGACCAACATGTGCAAAGCATATCATAGACCATGCTCCCTAGATTTTTTATTATGTTTACTGTTTCAACATCTCATGTTGACATTCTTGCTATCACTTAGAAATCCTGTTTCTAGGCATTAAACTGAAATTGCTACTCCTGCACATTTGACAGCATGCTCTAACATGTTGTAACCTTTTTATGCATTTAGAAATCCTGATTTAGGAATTTTCCAATCATGTTGTCCATATTACAATCATGTTTTAAGAATTCTGCGTATCTTGTAATCATTCTGCATTTATACATGCATATTAGATACCATGCTTTAGGATCTCATTCGTACTTGCTCAATCACACCTAGTGCAAACAAATGATTATAAAAGATGTAAAAAATATCCACATTCGATTATTCTATTTTAAATAAACTGGTAATAATTCATGTATTTTTGTAATATCTAGAACAACATGCTCTTAGGCAAAAATGACTTCTGAACTGCTAATGACTCTGTAACTATTGTGAACTATCCCACTCCTATGAAAGCCTTAGGTAATCAACTCTTATAAACTAGAAACTGCCTCTTTGTGTTTATACTTAATGATTATCAGGCTTGAAATCAGTACGCAAACTGATTAGGGCCCCTGCTTCCGAGTTATAAAATAAATCCGCATGTCTCTTATGTTTTAATACTCACCTAGACATCGTGTCTTAGGATACTGTTTAACAATATTGCTCTTATTTGTGTTTGAGTCGTGCCGTTTACATGCCTTATCTGTGGAGGTAAACCCGAGCCTCTTAGTTCCTCCCTCTTGCTTTTATTTGCTAAAAATCCTATGTGTTCTTGCTTGTCGCCTTAGTATTTTCTCCTTTAAACCTTAGGAGTATGTCTAGAACTGCCTATAGGTAGAGGTACTAATTTTCTTCAGGACCATTAATAAGGGACGGGTAATAGCATGCATAGGAATCGTTAAACAACAGTCGCTTTAATAACCACTAAGGGGTGAGGAATGGGTAGATATGGATATGCTGACTACGCGTTAGTGTCATATGTAGCCCCTCATTGAGGAGTGTTTACCAGGCATTGCATGGGGTGATCCTGTAGGCTAACCAACCTAGGACCTCTCACTTCCAAACTTCTTTCCTTAAAACTTTCTTTTTATGTATATAACTTGTTCAAATCCCTTGTCTAATTATCTGAGTCATACATTTTGCAATTATTTGTTTCAACTAATTATTTGTTAAGGGTCTAATTCATAAGTACAAGTTCGGTCGGGACCCATTGTCACACCTCCTTTTTGCGCTACCGCACCCCACGAAGGGCCGTGGTAAGGGAGTTTTTCCAATTAAAGGACAATCGAAACGGGATTCATTTATTAAGAGATTCAGAGTCGCCACTTGGGAGATTAATAGTGTCCCAAGTCACCGGTTGAATCCCGAATCGAGGAAAAGATTGAATCTGTATTACAATCCGCGAACCAGAAATCCGGATAAGGAATTCTGTTAACCCGGGAGAAGGTGTTAGGCATTCCCGAGTTCCGTGGTTCTAGCACGGTCGCTCAACTGTCATATTTGGCTTAATTATCTGATTTTAATAACATGCTTTTAGCTTATGTGCAAATTTTAACTCTTTACCGCTTTTTTTTTTATTATTATTATTATTATTATTTTAACAAAGAATTGTAACGTCGCGAAAATGCATCTCGGACCACGTCAAATCAATGTACCCGTGGTTGTTGACACATTTCGACTATGTTGAGACTTGGATTTGGGTCACATAAATGTGCACCCAAGTTTTAAGAATGTAAAATTATTAAATACGCGCCTAAAGATACTAACGCATTATTATTTTTTGGGAAGGCCGTGAAATTCGCTAAGCAGTCCGTCCCGAAATCTAAGTATTTTAATATATACATTCATGAGGGCCCCGCAGTTTGTGTATTTTATTTGGCGAGGCTCGTCTCATTTTTATTAAAGGCAAGCCTAAAGTAAACTACGATTCTCTACTTTATTTGTCTCTAAAAAAAAAAGAAATCTTAATTTATTCACTCATATTATCCAGATTCGTTATAATCGGGTTACATGAAATGCGCCCTCCGAATTTTAGAATTAGACATCGTAACTATGTCACGGGAACCGTACCCATAGTCACAACGATTTGTTAGCCGTGCCTAAAGTAACTACGAATATAATGAATATGTTCTTATTAATTCACACATAATCGCATGATATATGTCAACGAGTCATTCAAGGTAAATTGGGAAAGTGTTTTAAAACTCATAGATACAATACTCAAACTAACAAAATTCATTCCTCACATTTAGAGATAAATTAAACAATTAGCTGCATAAAGTAAGTCCAAACTTGTCTTGCACTAAACATAAGTTCAAGAGAATTATTTTTAATATGTTCACGAGAGTCTGAAAACATGAGAATAGCATTTAACTGACTATATACATCTTAAGTCATTTTGGCAAACTGAATTGGGAGATACCTAACAAAAGATTAAACCTCAACCACAAACAAACTGAATATTCGAAATAACATATATATTGTTTTGTTTAAAAAACTCGATGAAGCATTCCTAAACATAGAAAATAATAGTTTTCATTCACCACAACAACCAAAATAAAACTAACGGATTCATGTTAAAAATGCAACATTAGCAGCAATAGTAAAGATTTCATGTTAAATGCAATCTAAACCAAAACTCAATATTATATTTTATATTACCAAATTAAAGAAGTAATAAGAGAATGAAGAGATGGACCTTTACTGCTGCTTATCTCTTAACGGGTATAACAAACGAAAATCTCTGATGCAGCAATTCAATAACAAACTAAAGACCCGAACCTTGAACCGGAAACGGAACTTCAAATGGATCTCACCCGGACAACCTCGTAACTTCGATACTTACCTCCGAACAGATCTCACTAATGAGCTCCAAAAATGGACTCAACTAAATGGACTGGAATGCGACGAGCTGGGAACGAACTGCTGGACAGCAGCGTAAGCAACCAGTTATGGTCGCGGGTGTGTGGGGGAAGACGAAGGGGTCGTTTGGACGTGACAACAGCTGGTGGTCGACGAGCTGGGCACTGTCCTAGTCGACGACTGTGTATGTCGTTGGTAGTTGCTGCTGGTTCGGTCGACGGGAAGGGGTCGTCTGATGGTTGGAGGCAGTCAGTTGTTTGGTTGACGACGGGAGGGGCTGGTAGTTGGAGATGGCGACGAGCAGATGGTGGTCGACTGGTTCGCTGGCTGGTCGTGAGGAGGTGTTTGTCGACGGAGTGAAGCTGGTCGAAGGTGGAGCAGTGGTGTTCGATAGTGGAGCTGGTCGACGTGAAGGTGGTTAAAGGGAGGTCGTTTGGTGGGAGCTGGTTCGACGCTGGTTATGGTGTGGTGTGGTCAACGTTGAGTGGAAGTCGGACAGGTGAAGGTGGTTGTTTGGTTGACGGTGGGAGGTGAGGTGAGTGACGACGAAAGCTGGGACGGGGCTCGACGGGATGAAGGCAGTAATAGCGTTTTTCTGTTCTTTTTTCTTTTTGGAGAAGATGTAGTGTCTATATTATATATATGTATTGCTTTTCTATCTCTGTCATATGTGTGCATGTGCTTGTATTATAATATTTTCTATCTATTCTTTCTTTTTGCTTTTATCGTGGGTGTGTGTATCCATTGTATTTTGTATCTTTCCCTTTCTTTCTCTTTCTTTCTCTTTTTGTCTTTTTCCTTCTTTATTTTTCATCCAGTTGTTCTCTTGTCTTTGTCTTTATTTTTTCTTCAAGTAGATCAAGTGTTGATGCCTTTTTTCTTCTTTAAATTTTGTTCGTTCTTTTTTTATTTTTTATTCCTTTCTTTTATTTTAAAAAAATCTCCCAAAAAATATTAACCCCCTTTTAACCCCACTAATTAATGTTTTTCTCCCTCTTTTGTGTAAAGTTGTCTTCCATGTGTGTTGGACTCGAATTATTATGGGGTAGGTCCGAAAATTAGGCCTAAAAATGGGTAATTTGAACCCAAATATTATTCTTTGCCCAAAACGAGAATAAGAACACGATTTTATTTATTTAGTACTACGTAAGCAAAATAACTATAAAAATAAGATTGACAATTAAAACAAAACTATTTTTTTTTTGGTATTTTTTCAAAATTTAAAATAACTACAAAACATTAATAAAACTATTTTTTGCAATTTCGTTTTTATATAAAGATAAAATATAAAGTATTATTTTTTGTATTTTTAAGTTTAAAACGACTACAAAATATTAATGAAACTATTTTT
>MU760494.1:0-60637 GCA_026770625.1 Nicotiana glauca
CTAGACCGGTCTTTGGGGTATTAAAACTTTCCAGGTGTGCGAAGTGTTGCCCAGATGCGCGATCGCGCATTACTTCGCACTTTTTTTCTGAGCAGACTGCCTCAGATGCGCGAAGTATGCGCGAAGTTCATTTCGTGCAAGTTTTCGCGCATCTGACACCTGACGAGTAAAATGATCATAACTTTCTGTATACACCTCCAAATGATGAACGGTTTGTTGAGTTGGAAACTAGACTCAAAGGGCTTTAATTTGATAGGTTTATCCGCACACAAATCCTTATATAACTGGAGATATGATCGTTCAAAGTAACATCTTGTGTGCACTCATTTACATATTTCGTCTAATATGTAATTTTCCAACTTGGCTTAGACTTAGGCCTTTCCTTCGTCCCCAAATCACTTATAATAAGACTTATACACTTACTAACATATCCAATTGATATACCATAATATCATAAATCCTTATTTGCACATGAGATAAAATAATTTAGCCTACATTTGCACGACGAAATCTTAAATTACTCGAAAANATCATAAATCCTTATTTGCACATGAGATAAAATAATTTAGCCTATATTTGCACGACGAAATCTTAAATTACTCGAAAAAAAATTCTGGGGCCTTACATCGGGCGGGATGAAAACTGGCGGTGTTGACAAGTACTCTTTGATTATGTCGAAGGCCTTTTGGAAGTCATCTATCCATTTGGTCGCGGCATCCTTCTTCAGCATCTTTAAGATTGGCTCACAGATGACAGTAGACTGTGCTCTGAACTGGCTGATGTAGTTAGGCCTTCCCAAGAAACTCATTACTTCTTTCTTGTTCTTTGGCGGTGGTAATTCTTGAATGGCTTTGACCTTTGGTGGATCCAATTCTATCCCTCGGCGACTCATAATGAACCCAAGCAATTTCCCAGCTGGAACCCCAAATGCATATTTTGCGGGATTCAATTTTAGGTTGTATCTTCTTAGTCTATTGAAGAATTTCCTTAAATCGTCCATGTGATCAGTGGCTTTCTTGGACTTAATGATGACATCATCTACATACACCTCGATCTCCTTGTGTATCATGTCATGGAAAATAGTAGTCATGACCCTCATGTAGGTAGTCCCTGCATTCTTTAACCCGAATGGCATCATCTTATAGCAGTACATCCCCCATGGTATAATTAAGACCGTTTTCTCAGCATGTTCTTCATCCATCCATATCTGGTGGTATCCAACAAAACAATCAATGAATGATTGCAGCTTATGCTTGGCGCAGTTGTCAATCAAGATGTGTATATTTGGCAAGGCGAAGTCGTCTTTGGGACTGGCCCGGTTGAGGTCCCGGTAGTCGACACAGACTCTAACTTTCCCATCCTCCTTTGGTACTGGCACAATATTGTCTAACCATGTCGGATACTCTACTACCCTGAGAACCTTAGCTTTGACCTGCTTAGTGACATCTTCCTTGATTTTCAGACTCATATCTAGCTTGAACTTTCTGAGCTTCTGCTTTACTGGTGGACAGTCCGGATCAGTCGGCAATTTGTGAGCTACAATGGATGTGCTTAGACCAGTCATGTCATCGTATGACCAAGCAAATATGTCTTCATACTCTCTTAGGAACTCTGTATATTCTTTCTTTTTTGACGGCGACAAATGGACGATGATTCATGTTTCTTTGATGTTTTCTGCATCTCCTAGGTTGACAATCTCAGTCTCGTCCAAGTTCGACTTAGGTCTGTTCTCAAAATTCTCAACTTCTTTAACAATTTCTTCCGGTATATCATCCTCTTCTGAGTCTATATCTGTTTTTTGCGTTGTCTCGTTGCATGTCACAGTCGTTGGTTCATCAAGATAAGTAATAGTAATGTTGTTTGAGTAAAGTAATGAGAGAAAATGATAAGAGTGAGATTTGAAAGAAAATTGAAATACTTTAATAAATTCCATAAGTGTTTTGAACATTGGATCTCTTTCTTGCAAAAAATAAAAATGTGAAAGGAAAATAAACTAGTAAAACAAAATAGTGCGTGGTGCTTTGTTCAGCCTTGCTACCCCGAGGCATGCTGGGCTCTGGTGGTTCTGATGGACCAATTGTTGAGGTGCTCTCCTCGGCTCACGGCTTGTATAGAAGGGCCTTCCTCCCCCTCCTCCTCGAAAATGACACAACAGTCCATATCATCCTCTTCCAGGAACAAATTCCTCATTGCTGCTAATGCTTCCTCTTCTTCCGACCCGTAGATGACATCAGTCGGTTAGAAAGTCTGCTCCAGACGGGGTATTGGCTGCTCCAATGGATAGTAAGGGCCGCACCAGGGTGGTGACCAGTCATTGAATTCTTCCCAGGTATACTCATACCCCAGTACGAAGGTGGTGCCATGCTTCTTGAGCTTGATGGGCTTAGCGATTCCTTGGAGATTCTTGCCAAGTCCTTTGCCAGGTTCATACCCACTCCAATTTAGTATGCTTTCGATTTTGTTATCCCACCATTTATCCTTGTCCATGGCGTTGACTCGCTCGATGTGGTGGTAGGTTTCTCCGCCTATCTTTCTTCTTCCTCCGATTGCTGGGATGGTCTGGCAACTGTATATGGCGATGGGCAATATCAGTCAGCTACAGACCCCCAAATTTCACTGCCTGATGTAGGGTTGATGCTACAAACCCAGTGGTATGAATCCAAGGTCGTCCCAATAGAAAGTTGTAAGATGTCAGCACGTCTATCACTTGGAAATCAACATCGAACCAAGTAGGCCCCATCTGTAAACACAGGCTAATCTCCCCAATAGTGGACCTTTGGGAACCATCAAAAGCTTTGACGTTGATGGCCCCGTCTTTGATCTCATGTAGACCTTTCCCCAATGTTCTGAATGTTACCAGCGGGCAAATATTGAGGCTGGACCCTCCATCGATCAAGACTCTAGTGATGAAGTAATCCTTGCATTGCACAGTAATGTGCAACACCTTGTTGTGGCGCAGCCCTTCCGGTGGCAACTCATCTTCATGGAAAGTGATTTTATGACTCTCCAATACCTCCCTACCATGTTTGCCATTTCTCCTCCAGTGATGTTGCTGGGCACATATGCCTCGCTCAGCACCTTCAATAAGCCATTCTTATGTGCGTCAGAGCTTTGTAGCAGAGCCAAGATAGAGATCTGTGCTGGCGTTTTGTTCAAATGATCAATGACTGAATACTCTTTGGCTTTTATCTTCCTCCAGAGGTCGCCAGGCCCGGTTTTAGTGATGGTCGGCCGACCAGAGGCTTGCCTACTCAACTCAGCCAAATGCTCCAGGTTATAAACCCTGTTGGTTCTTGTCATACCCTGTGCTGCAGTTGGTTTTGGAGATTTGGTTTTCCCTTTCCTCCTTGCTTCGGTTGTGTATTCCCATGGTATAGTTTTTGGGTGGAATGGTGTTACGGTTGTCATTGCTACCAGAATGGGCACCCTTGCTTTGGGAGGTAATACAACAACCTCAAATGGTACCGGTGCTTTTGGGGACCCAAACTTGACCTCGATGTGTTTCCAGATCAAGTGGTATGGACATGTTCACCTCGGTGTCCTCAGGTTTCTTTGGCTCGTCACCTTCTGCTATCAACCCGGTCGATCCCTCGGGGTCCCAATCATCTTCTATCTCAATAATGTGAACACCTCCACCCTTGTGGTCTAGTAGATGGTTGTTACGGACATTCGGAGTAGGCTCCTTCGCCACGATGATCTTGTTGTCAATCAAAGTTTGGATCTTATCCTTCAGACAGCGGCACTCATCAATGGTATGCCCCTTCATGCAGGAATGGTACGCACAGGTTTTATTTGGGTTTACCTACTGGGAGGGGTTTTTGGGGTTTACGGCAGGGATAGGGGTGACATAACCAGAAGCTTTGAGCCTTTCATACAGCTAGTCGATAGGTTTGGCAATGGCGTTGTATTGTTTGGGAGGTCAGCAGTTGAAGTTTGGTCGGTGTCTAGGGAAATTTTGGTGAGGGGGAGGTGATTGATAGTGGGCTTGTTGGGTGTTGTAGGCTTGGTAGATGTGTGCGGGTTGGGAGTATTTGGGTGAAGTAGGCTGGTATGCCGGTGGTGGTGGCGATTGGTAAGTAGATGGTGGAGCTTGGTAAGAAGGCAAATGTGCTTGGTAATTTGGGGTAGGCTGATATGTGACAGGGAATATTGGGTAGGTTTGGTATTTTATTGGGGATTTTATTCTCTGTGCAACCATCATGGCACTTATGTCCCTTTTCTTAGACGTGCCACCAGACTGTTGAGCCTTGTTAGTAGCCTGCAAAGCCTCAAGGTTTGTGACCATACCACTTTTAATACCTTCTTTGATCCTTTCCCCTAGCTTGATGATGTCAGAAAATATATGGCCTTCAATCAGCATCAACCTTTCGTAGTACTGTGGGTTTTGAGCCCATATGAAAAACCTGTTCATTTGTTCTTCTTCTAAAGCCGGCCTGACCTTAGCACCTTCTGATCTTCAACGAGTAGCATACTTGCGGAATGTCTCTGTAGGTTTCTTCTTTAAGTTCTAGATGTAGAATACATCTGGTGCATTCTCCGCATTGAATCTGAACCTGTCCATTAAATCGAACGCCATACTTGCCTAATTTGTCCACTTCTTCGGGTCTTGGATAATGTACCAAGACAGAGCATCTCCTTTCAGACTACTCATAAAAATCTTCATGCGAATCTTTTCATCCTTTTCTACTCTGACCAGCTTGTCGCAGTATGTCCTAAAAAAAAACTCTGGGATCCCCGGTGCCATCGAACATCTCAAACTTGGGAGGTTTGTATCCCTCGGGCAGTTTGACATCTGGTTGAATGCAAAGCACTTCGTAATTCAGTCCCTCAATCCCTTTGCTTCCTTCAACGCCCTAAACTTGGCTAGTCAGCTTCTTGAGTTCTTCGGCCAGATTCCTGATAAGAGAGTATTTGTCATCAGACTCAGGTGTGCTTGAGGTGGTTTGAATAGGGTATGGTGTGGTTTCCACAAATATGGGGGTGTTGTGGTGACTGTGGAGATAATCATTTGTGGAGTTCACTGGTTTAGGGATGAGCAGTGGGGTGTTGTTTGAAGTGTGGCATGTGTTGCAGTGATGATGGGGAGCGGGTTGGCTTTGTAGTTTCGAGATGTTTAGTAGAGGTGGGGGGTTTTAAGTGTTGGGAAAGTTGACATCTGGGGTAGTGAGGGAAAACGACAAGCTTGCCAAGTTTCGAACTTGGTCCAGTTCTTCCTGAAATTTCAACAACTTCTGCTCGAGCTGGGAGGCACCTTCCTTAGAAACCTGAATACCCTGAGTAACCTCTGCCTGTTCAACTGGGTTTTCCTTTCTGATGTTGCTCAAATCTTCCATTTTCCCCTTGTTCCAGTTTCTGACGGGACTAGGAGGAGGAGTAGGTGGAGGGCCCTTGGATCTTGTGGAGTATGATGACGATGCCAGAGTGCATGAACTAACCTTTGGGGAGGGGAATAAAACAAAAGGTAGCAAGTTAGTACGGGTTGTAAGGAAGAAAGAATATTGGGATATTTAAACATATAGTGTGGGAATGTAATTCATGTCCTAATTTGGGAGCCTCGTTGTGCCCGAGGTAGGCCTAGCGACAAGTAAATTTGGAGAAATCAGAATGCTAAATGCCTCATTTTATTGATAGAAAAACAAAACGACACTAAAATAGTAGAAGATAAAATGTCACTAATGGCCATTGGCCTTATTATATTTAAAGCAAAACGAAAAGAATTCTATCTATTCGGTCCCAGAAGGACCTTCCCCAGACTCGGCATCTTCAGCTCCATCGAACAACTTCACCAGCTCACGTAGTCCCAGCAGCAAGTAGGCTCTATCCAAGTGTCCTCCTTTGTTTCCTTCAACATTCTGGTAGTTTTTGACCGTCTGGATGAACCTCCTTTCTAGCTCCACTAAACCCCATTCCAAATACCCTAGTCGCTTGTTGGCCCTGACAGCCATGTCTTTCCATTCTTCAATCAACTTTTGATGGGCTTCTTGAATTTCCCGATGCTCACTTTCGCATTCCCGAATCCTTTTGCGCAATTGGTTGTACTTAGCCTGTACTTTAGCCTTTTCGTCGATGATCATGTGACCTCGAACAAACCCCGATTGTCCTAACCCATTATGATCATCTTCCAACCAGCCTGGATAGTATGGAGTATAACCAGCATGGTACCTGTCCGTTTCAATAGTATCTCTTCCCATGATGATATTGCAGTGCCACATGTGTTGGGCTTGGCACTTGTAAGGGCTATCGTCATCCTGAAAGTCGGCCCTGAAGTGACTCATTTTGTCAACCCTTGGTATAACCTGCTTTCTTCTGACCTGCCTCATGACTCGGAGAAGGACATAAGGATAAGTTCCTCTCAGACCAATGAGTATAAGAAAAAGGTGCATTCCGAGATCGAACAATGAACTCTTCAGTAGGGAACCATTCGAACATCCATTGCACTTGGTCCTCTTTCAGATTTTCGAACAACTCTACCCACCCTTTAGCATCTTCCGATTGAGAAAACATGTTAGGCATATAGTTCATTCGCCTTGGCTGATGGAAGGCAATATGATCATCCTAATCCCTGCGCAAAATCTCTTGTCGATATTCACCTTTTTGGAGATGCTCCATGAGCCAGAGTTGGAGCAGTAAGTTACAACCCTCAAAGTGTTTGGCCCATCGTTGACAGTTCTCCAAGGCTCGGCTCTGCAACGATCATAGGTACTATGCTAAAAGGCTTCCCACCAATTCCTTCCATTAAGGTTTTGGTGACCATGGCTAGTCTGGTATGGATCCTAGCCTTTTTTATAGGAAATACTATCATCCCCAAAAAGCAGAACATAAAGATGAAGACCCTTCTGTGGATATGCCCCAATGATGTGAGGGCAAATTCATCCGGGTAAGTGCGGTAGGACTTGCTATGGTCGTACCTCTCGTATACATAGTCGAAAAGAATATAGGAATCCTTCAAGCAGGTCAAGTCTGGGTTCTACTTTAGTCCCATCATTTTGAGAAAACCCCTACCCTTGCGATTTTTCGGCATAAACAAACCCAGAGTTTCCCATGGGATACCAATTAGCCCTCCTATTTCCTCTAGCAAATGTGCCATTTCTAGGTCCCGGAAGCAGAACACAGATCTATTGCCATCCCAGAATAGGGTTGCAGCCTCTACGATTTTGTTGTTGGGTTAGATTTCCAGAAGAGAAGGCAAATTTCCCAAATATTTGCGGACGAGAGTCTGATCACTAGAGTGAAGGTCTTCCCACCAGCTTAGTAGCCTTGGGTGGATGTTGGTTACCATGCCGAATCTAGGGACTTCGTGCCTCATTTTATACAAAACAAAGTGTTAGGCCCTTACCCCCCCCAGACTCGACCATTTAAATATCAATAATTGACATAAGAACAATTTAGCTCTCCAAATAAATGCACAAATGCGGTAGTGTCCGTTTGGGTTCCAGGGAAACCTAGTTGACTTTGTACAAGGCTATATTAAAGAGTCATTATGCAGACAATATAATTGACTCGGCTAGGTTTGACCATGATTCATGCACAATTGAACAGAGTAAGGTTTCTATAGGGTGCTAGATCGGTACCCTTAAGCGGATAACTCAAGAGGGAAAGGCACAGAACCGTCGAATACACCGTTGATCGACGGGTTTTACTGCAAATACGCCTTTGCCAAATTTAGAGGGGTGATAATATCGAAAAGGGCACAACCACTCATTTATAAGCGTTTCTATGGTATTTTGTTTGGCACGAGTGGAATATGATGTTGAATATGCAATTACAAGAATGAAACAAGTTTTCATATTCATAAAGTAACGATTACAATAATTGCTCATAATTACAACATCAAAATAATAATGTTGGGAATAATTATTGGATTTTTGTATGGCTAAAATGGATAATAAATTGATTCTTAAAGTCTTTAAAAATTGAGAAAAATACTAAAACACTTGGTATGCTTATATATGTTATTTTGAAAGTATTTTTTATATAAAAATACATAGGGAAAAATTGGGTATCAAAAATTGTATTTGCTTGTACTTGGCATGTTTTGAAGATTGGAATGACGAAAGCATTTTGTTCTACTATCTAAACAATTTATCCTTCATTAACCCCTTTGAGCCTTATTTATTTCCTTTCATACCCCTCTTTTGGAATCAGTGGCAAAGATCAGAAATACAAGTGTGAAAGAAAAAGAGAAAAAAAGAGGAAAAACAAAAAAAAAACAAAAAAGAACAAAACAAAAAAGGAGAAAAGGAAGACAGAAAAGAAAAGAAGAGAAAGTGGAAGAAAAAGAAAGGAAAAATCACGACAACAAAGCAATTTCTACTACGTGAACTACGTTCGACCTGATTCCTTTTAAGGATACATAGGCAGCCTCACGGTTCGGTCCCGTCAAAATAAAAATCCAAAAGTCCCCAAGAAAAGAAGCTGGGGCAGAAGTTGTGGTTGTTATAAGAAACCTGATTCCGAAAGTTGTAATTTTGAACCCATTTGAATTGTTTTGAGCCTTTGATATCCTTTCTTTCTAACCTTATCCAGAAGCCCAGATTGCGGTACAAAGAAAGACCTTCTGATCAGTCTTCAAGAGATGCCAAGTTGAGCAAGTAGAGGGGGTTCATGTCAGAGGTAGCACTCTGGTCCGAGAAGGAAGAGAGGAATAAAAATGAGAGAGTCTTATTGGTGAAAACCCTCACGGGCACCGTAAGGTGACTGTAGCTAAGAGAAATAAAATGAGAGAGTCTTATTGGTGAAAACCCTCACGGGCACCTTAAGGCGAAAGTGAGTTGAGAGATGAAAAAATGAGAGAGGTCTGTTGGTGAAAACTTTTCAGGGCACCGCAGGATGAACAAGGTTAAGGTTCGGGTGAAGAAATCAGGTTATGGAATTCCGGGGCAACAAACTATGATAATTGAAAGTTAATTAGTTGGACAGATTGGGCCGATTAATCCGAAACGCATGTCATGATCATTGGTGCCAGCTGTTCCACTCAAATAAGTCTCTTTTCCTTTTTCCTTTTAGCAAGTTGTTCGGTTTTGGATTTTCTTTATCCTTAACTCTTAAGGTCGTTGCATTTCATTTCTTTTGGGGTCTGTTACTCTAAGATATTTCAATGATAGTCTTGTTCAAAGCAAATAAGAAAGGATTTCAAAGCTCACTACCAACTTTCAAAATTGCGAAGCATAGTGTGGCCAGAATATACCAAAGATAGCATGATGTAAAGTGGGATATAAGGAGTCACCGGAAGTTTTATCGGTGGAATGACTTGGTAATTTCATGGGAGATGTAAAGTTTCAGATAAAGGGGTCAGAGATGTAAAAAAATGGTTTGGGTATAGAACACTCGGGTCATCAAAGGTCATGAGGTTTGAAAGTCAGTTAGAAAGTCCAGTGGTTCAGGGCTAGTTCGGGGAAGCAGGTCAAAACAAAACACGGCAGCAGAGAGACCTCCACCAAGAATGCCATCAACTAACCATGACATTTTAAACTGATCTTTGGTCAATAGGGGCAGAAAATTTCATTTGTTTGGAGAAACCCTCCGTAAGGAAAGGCAAGCACCAAATAGGTTTGACCGTAAACTTTCAGGACCCTCCTGAAAAATGGGACCTAGTTTAAATTTTAAAACAAGCATGAGCAGCATAATTTAGCATACATATACCCCAAAGGTATATAAGTTGGCTTCAAAGTTTGCATGTTTAAGATAGGATTCAATTAGGAGTTTTCAGGAACCCCCTGAATAATGGGACCTAGCTTTAAGATTGTTGTTAGATAACAAGATGTAGCGAAAAAAACACCTTTAGAAGATATAACTTAGATTTATAGTTGTCATTTAATTAAGAGTTGTCAGGAACCCCCTAGATAATAGGACCTAACTTTCAAATTCTTAGTAATACCTGGTAAAATGATTCAGTTTAACACTCACCCATGTGCCCAGCTACCAAATTGGGGCAGAAAATTTTCTTTGTTTCGTCTATTTTTGTTGAAATCAGGTACCTGCTTGGAGAACAGGGATAAATAATTCAAGTTTCAGCAATCAGGAGCCCACCTGCAGAGCAAGGGGATACAGTTCAAGTTTTAGCAATCAGGCGCCCACCTGGAGAGCAAGGGAATACAATTCAAGTTTCAGCAATTAGGCGCCCACCTGGAGAGCAAGTGAATACAATTCAAGTTTCAGCAATCAAGCACCCACTTGGAGAGCAAGGGAGTACAATTCAAGTTTCAGCAATCAGGCACCCAGCTGGAGAGCAAGGGAATATAGTTCAAGTTTCAGCAATCAGGCACCCACCTGGAGAGCAAGGGAATACAATTCAAGTTTCAGCAATCAGGCGCCCACCTGGAGAGCAAGGTAGAACAGTTCAAGTTTTAGCTTTCAAGTTCTTATTGATATTTGGTAACATGATTCAGTTTACACTCATATATTTGCCCAGCTACCAAACTGGGGCAGAAATTTTTCTTTGTTTTTGCCTATTTTGTTGAAATCAGGTGCCCACCTGAAGAGCAAGGGAACACAAATCAAGTTTCAGCAATCAAGCGCCCACCTGGAGAGCACGGGAATACATTCAAGTTCAGCAGTCAGGCTCCCACCTAGAGAGCACGGGAATACATTCAAGTTCAGCAGTCAGACGCCTACCTGGAGAGCACGGGAATACAATTCAAGATCAGCAGTCATGAGCCCACCTGGAGAGCACGTGAATACATTTCAAGTTCAGCAGTCAGAAGCCCACCTGAAGGGTACGGGAATACAATTCAAGTTCAGCAGTCAGGAGCCCACCTGGAGAGCAAGGGAATTCATTTCAAGTTCAGCAGTCAGGCGTCCACCTAGAGAAAGGGAGAGCATCTCAAAGTACAATTCGAATTCAGCAGTCACGCGTCCACATGAATAAAGGGAAACATCTCAAATTATAATTCAAGTCGACAACAAAAGATTTTCACCGGGAGAATACAAGTCAACATGGCAACAAGAGCCGCAGGATAAAGCTTGAAGATATAGATAGGTTTTTGTAATTCATAGATCATAGTTTAGTCTAGCTTCTTTTTATTTTGTCATGGTGTAATAAAGGGTTCAGTGAGCAGTAGCAGCAATAGTGAAATCACACCTTCATGGTAGTCCCAACTACCAAACACTCCTGAACTACACTAACCTGATTCCTTTTTAGCCAAGGATATGTAGGCAACCTCGGAAGCAGGTTGCGGTCAAATCTTTCAAAAATGCTTCCCACGCGCTCACTTTATCTTTGCCCGAAAACTCTTCGTGTTTCCGAGCAAAGAGGGGCAGCTGTGAGCACATGATTTTTGCCCTATATGAATTACTCCCATAAATTCAAGCAAATAAATTTCTTTTCATTATTTGCAATTTTATGGATTTTGTGGCATTTTCTATTAATCGTTTGCATTTTGTCTGTGCATTTTAATTATTGAAAAATACAAAATATGGGCATTTGCATTTAGGAGTTAATGTTTCATTTTAAGAATTAATTAGTAATTAGGTTATTTTATAGAAAAGGAAAATTAAAAAATAGTTTAATTAGCACTTTTAATTTTAACTTTTGTTTTCGAGTAGTTTTTCTTTTAAAGTTGTTTTTAAGTAATTATGTTAATTATTATTTAGGTCTAATTAGTGTTTATGTTTAAGTTAATTAGTTTCTAGGGATTAATTTAGGAATAATTTAATTTAAAAAAAAGGAATTTAGCAAAATTGATTAAAAAAGGAGAACAAAAAGGGTAGAAAGATGAAGTTTTGGGCTGTTTTGATAAGTTTTCCCAGGCCCAAGCATTACCCTCCCCTAAACTCGTCTAATGCAGCCTATACCCATCCAACCCGGTCAATTCCCCCCAATAAACCAAAACTACCCCATTTTATTGAAGTCTCGATCTCAACCGTCGAGGTTTCAAGATCTAACGGTTGAGAAGTTGGGTTCACTAAACATATAAGTGTCCAAACGCCCCTACCCCCTTCTCTCAGAACCCCAGTCGTCTCTCACACCCTTTGAACGCTCCACCAAGCTCCGCCCTAAAACCACCATCCGCCGCCCGCTGGGAATCGCCCACGTGTTGGCCGGCGTCCAATCGCCACCATTTTTACACCATCGCTCCTCCTTCACCTCCTCATCTTAGATCCCCACTCCGCTTCTCTCAAAACTCCCTGGAACTCTTCGAATCTTAGTTCAAAGGAGAAACCCTAGCGCTGCCCCTGTTTTCTCTGGTGGCGGCGCCACCACCAAACTCCCCCAACTTAACACCATCGAACCCCCATCACCTCCCTTCACCAATATCTACTCCCTTTTCCTCGAATCCCCCTCAAACTATGCAAATATCGAATCAGATGACGAAGCCCTAATTTCGGTAACTCAAAATTCCATGGGCTTGTGAGGATTTTAGACCATACTGGACCTTAGTCGTGTGTTTTCATATGAAAACACAAGATTAAGGTCTACTCTGGTCGAAAAATCAAAGGATATTTCAAAGCTTGTTCAAGTCTGACCTGAGCCTCTTTAGGTATTTCTTTTTCTTTTCTCTTTTGTTAGTTTTCTTTACTTTTTCTTTCATTTTTATCCTCCATTGTCATCTGCTTCTTCCTTCTCTTTCGAACTCTTTTGTCTGTCCAGTTTCGTCACTGTCGTCCCTTTTTAGATGCATGTTAGAAGCCCCTTTTCTCTAATTGATAAATAGGTTTGTTTATTAAGTTAGTTTCAATTTCATTAGTGTTAGTTCATTAATTGGATTTCTGAAATTGCTCGAAATTGCTTATGATTCATTTTCTGTTTCATTTTACTCAGATGGTTTGGTTTTGACTGTATATGGGCTTGAGGATCATGCCTGCAAGTTCAGGTTTTCGGCTAGGGGTCTAAATGGATTCAACCTTTGGGTCATTGACCCATAACCCATTTGCGATTCAAGGAGGGGTTAATCCAGTGGGTTAGAGGCCCATGTTTGATTTACCTTGGGTCAATTTGACCCAGGTTTGTCCGGCAAGGTAATTTCAGGGATGCAAAGGGGTAATTTGGTATTTAGCCTTGGGGAATATTTTGTTAACTGAATTAGGAAGCTTCTAGGAAGCTGGGGTGGGGGTTAGGCTGAAAATCTATTTTTAACCTAAGGATTTTTAAGCAAAAACCCAAAATTAGAAAAGGACTAAGGTGAAAAAACTGATTCCTTAGGGCTTCCCTAATACCTTGCCTATAAAGGCATCCTAACTTGACTCTCAAGTCATAAATTAAGAGGAAAAATCCAGGAAAGCTCAAAAACGCCTGGAAATATTAGAAAATTACTGTTCCATTGCATTCCTTTCACTGATTCCTGAAATTTCAATTTCTAAAGCAACTTGTGATTCATTTGGAGTTTTAAAATAGTTTGAATTAGAAGTTGGGGCTGATTTACTGGGATTTGAAAGGGATCTGTCATTTTATTGGTTTTGGATTTTAAAAATGGACTGAATCTGTTTTGTTGAAGAAGTTTTTGGTTTGAGTTTGGTTTTGGCTTACAATTCTATTGCTGGGTGGAGTTAATTTCTGCTGATATTATCTCATCGTTGGTCTGTTGTTGCTGTTTGCTTCTAACCTTGAAACTGAGTTAGAAATTCTATTTTGTTCCATTCAGCTACATGATCCTGAACTCTATTGTTTTGTGAAGTAAATTTGGAGAAATGAAATGAAAGCAAGGTTTAAAGCATGGCTCTTATTTAGTTTATTAACTCGGCAGCACTGTTTCAATTTATCTCTTTGAATTCAGTAGGTTCATTATATAATTTTAGCTTGAATAAGTGATACTTTCATTCTGTATTAGCTTTGGGACTGTTATAAAGCTCGAGTAACAATTTGTTAACTGAATTAGGTTCCAGATTATGTATTTGAATATGAGTGAACTTTTACTGTGAATGGTATTGGGTCTTGTTAACTAGGTAGTTCATTTTTTAGCTTTGATAGCATGATATAGTTATTAGTATAAGTGATGTAATATTGGTATCTGTATTATGGACCATCAGATCAGCCTAATAGTTTCATATGTATTTTGGATGGTTTCATTTGTTCATTAACAAGAGTCTGATGTTCTGGGTTTATTATTTCTTGATTCACTAGCATCATGTTCTAAATTTGAATACCTGTGAGGCATTTGTTTCTTTGAAGAAATGTGATTCAAATGATGAATTTATGGTTCAACAAATCACAAAATTACAAGTTATGTGGGGGTTTTCATTGTTGTTGGCTAGGTTACTACTAGGATTCAAATATTATGTAATGTGTTGATGATTTAGTTTGTTTGAAGTTGGGGTGTGAATTGTTATCATTATTCAGGTTCGATTGACAGTCATGATCATTTTGGGCTGCCCTTTTATCAAATAATTGGTATATTGTGACTGGTGCTCTGTCATAGCAGAGCTGATTCAAAATGCCTGTTAAAATGAAATTAGAACTTAGTGAATTTGTGTCAAATGTTTTAGATCATGCCAACATGTTAATTTGAATCACATATTGTTTGGATTTGCCACAGCTGAGTTTTGACATGAGATGATGGGTAATTTATGCAATTGGATGTTGTGTTTGTCATGGAATACATGCATTAATTTTAAAAGAAATATGTTTTACATTTGGCTTAATGGTTATTAGTGTTTGTTCAATTCCTGATTTTATAAATGATAACTGGCCTTAACGTATCTGTTGAGTCATATGTAGGGCCATCATCACTGGCCCAAATGCAACCACAGACCTTCTAAAGTCACACTGCTGAGCTGGGCTTTACCTTGAGCCCGGTATCTTTACATATTAAGCCCACAATAATGGTCAGTTGAGCATGTCTTCTTTCACCAGCTGGGCCATTTTGTAGTCAACTAAGGGTGACCTTTTATTAATGCTTTATGTTATTGAAGCATTGGTGGAAAAATCAGAACTCCATACATTCTTTAGTTAATTAATCTTGAATCTCTTTTAAAGGTAGATTATAGGTGTGCCATATTAGATAATAAAATAGTTTATGGTCCTCCGAACTCTAGTTTAAATACCCTTTTAAGACAGAATTGAGGTACGCCGCGCCAAATAAAATTTCAAGTATGTGGCCCTCACTTAATTATTTCTTTTAAAATTTTTAGAATTCGAGGCGTGCCATTTAGCATATTTCCACGGCCCTCGTAAAGTTAAAAATGCGTAGTTGCTTTAGGCACGTTAATATTACCTTCCTAAACTCGGGTGTGCATTTCATGTGACCCAAATCCAAATCCTTATAATGTTGAATAAAATGTATTTCGGATTGCGGGTGCATTTCATGTGACGCGATCAAAAGACATATTTTAGACGACATTAAATCTTTTTTAAAATAAATAAAAGCTATTTTAAAGTTAAAAATACACATAGGTTCAAAATATTTTTAAAATCAGATAATTTTTCCAATTATAGCGGTTGAGCGACCGTGCTAGAACCGCAGAACTCGGTAGTGCCTAACACATTCTCCCGGGTTAACAGAATTCCTTACCCAGATTTTTGGTTCGCGGACTGTAATATAGAGTCAACCCTTTCCTCGATTCGGGATTTAAAATGGTGACTTGGGACACTATAAATCTACAAGTGGCGACTCTGAATTCTTTAAATAAATATAATCCCGTTACGATTGTCATTTTAATTAGAAAAACTCCCTTTATACCCCCTTACGGGGCGTAGAAAAAAGGAGGTGTGACACACCCAGCCCTTCCCGAACACGGAGTCTTCCTCGTGAACGCGAAAGCTAAATCTCATCCTTCACCATCTAAACCTTCGCGAACACGAGGACCTACTCGTGAATGCGAAGGTCTAATCCTATGCAACACTTTAGCTGTTTTTCTGCAAATCTCAAAACAAGAAATGATCCGATTGACCACCCGAAACTCATCCGAGGCCCTGGGGACCTTAACCAAACATGCCAACATAACCCATAACATCATTCAAACTTGTTCCAACCTTCGGAACATTCAAAACAACATCAAAACACTAAATTCACATTGGATTCGAGCCTAAGAATTCTAAAATCATCTAAATTATGCTTTTGATCAAAAACCTAACCAAACCACGTCCGAATGACCTGAAATTTTTCACACACATCCCAAACGACACAACGGAACTACTGCAACTCTTGGAATTCTATTTCGACCCTTATATCAAAATCTCACCTATCACCCGGAAAACACCAAAAATATATTTTCCCCAATTCAAGCCTAAATCTACTCTGGACCTCCAAAACACATTCCGATCACACTCCGAAGTCCCAAATCACCTCCTGAAGCTATCCGAACCATCGAAACTCACATCCGAGCCCTCTAACATATAAGTCAACATTCGATTGACTTTTCCAACTTAAGCTTCCTAAAAAGAGACTAAGTGTCTCAAACCTTTCCGAACTCGAGCCAACCAACCTGATCACATATAAAACCAATGGACAAAGCAATAAGAAGCAGAAATGGGGAAAAAAGAGAGGTAACTCATGAGACAACTGGCCAAATCTTCACATCCTCTCCCTCTTAAACAAACGTTCGTCCTCGAAAGAGTCAAGAAACATACCTGAAGCCTCAAACAGGTGAGCATATCTGCACTGCATTTCCTGCTCGGTCTCCCAGGTAACCTCCTCCATGGGTCGACCTGTCCACTGCTCTTTCACTGAAGCTATTTCCTTTGATATCAAATTTCGAACCTGACACTCAAAAATTGCTGCTGGCTCCACATCATAGGTCAAATCACCATCCAACTGAATCATGCTGAAATCTAGAACATGAGACGGATCCCCAATATACTTCCGGAGCATAAAAACATGAAATACTGGATTCACACTCGACAAACAGGGTGGCAAAGCAAGATCATAAGCCACCTCCCCAATCCCTCGAAGCACCTCAAAAGGCCCAATGAACCGGGGACTCAATTTACCTTTCTTCCTAAATCTCATAACACCCTTCATGGGTGAAACCTTCAACATAATCTTCTCACCAACCATGTAGGACACATCCCGAACCTTCATGTCAGCATAAATCTTTTGCCTCGACTGCGCTGTACGAAGACTCTCCCGAATCTCCTTCACCTTGTCTAAAGCATCCTGCACCAAGTCAGTCCCCAATAGCCTAGCCTCAACCGGCTCAAAATAACCAACTGGAGATCTACACCGCCTCCCATACAAAGCCTCATATGGAGCCATTTGAATGCTCAATTGGTATCTATTGTTATAAGCAAACCCTGCAAGTAGTAGAAACTAATCCCAGACCCTCCTAAATCAATGACACAAGCAAACCCTGCCCGTCCTTTTGAGGGTTAAAAGTTATGCTCAACGCAACCTGAGTACCCAACTCTCGCTGCGCCGACCTCCAAAACTATGAAGTAAACTGAGTGCCCCTATCTGAAATGATGGAAACTAGAACACCATGCAATCGAACAATCTCCCGGATATAGATCTCTGCCAACCGTTCTGAGCAATAAGTAGTACACATAGGACTGAAGTGCCCGAACTTGGTCAACCGATCCACGATCACCCAATTAGCATCGAACTTCTTCAAAGTATGTGGAATTCCAACTACAAAGTCCATAGTGATCCTTGCTCCCTGAAGCCGGTCGAATAAATCATCAATGCGAGGAAAAGTATACTTGTAATTAGCTGTTACTTTGTTCAATTACCTATAATCAATGCACATCTTCAGAGTGCCATCATTATTCTTCAGAAATAGAACTGGCGCACCCCAAGGCGACACACTAGGCCGAATGAACCCCTTTTCAAGGAGTTCCTAAAGCTACTCCTTTAACTCTTTCAGCTCCGCTGGTGCCATACGATACGGCGGAATAGAAATGGGCCGAGTGCCTGGCACCAGATCAATACCAAAGTAAATATCCATGTCCAGTGGCATGCCCGACAAGTATGCAGGAAACACATCGGTAAAATCCATCACAACTAGAATAGAATCAATACTATGAGTCTCTGCATCGACATCGCTCACAAAGGATAGATACGAAAGACAAACCTTCCCAACCATACGCTAGGCCTTCAAGAAAGAAATCACCCTACTAGGAACATAATCAGTCAAACCTCTCCACGACCCGGTGTAGCCAATGTGAGCTAGGCTAGTGCAGACTGATAGAATTTGATTCAAGGCCTCCTAAAAGCCCGGAATCACAATGGGTGCAGCTGGTGCCTGAGCTGGTGCTGCTGGAGCATAAAAAATTGGGACCTGATCCTGAACTGGGGCGGCTTGTGGATCTGCAGGTGCTGCCCTAGCTGTTGTGCGGGACACACCTCTGCCCCTACCGCGACCACGACCGCCTCCTCGGCCTCTAGTAGCCACAACTGGTGGTACTGGTGGTCGTCCATCCTGACCGGTAGTGCGTGTCCTCACCATCTGTGAGAGAATAGAATAACAAAAGTTTAATACTCGGATCATCAAATTCGCACGACAAGAATTTCAAGGATATGAAGTTTTCCTAAGGGTTATGCAGCCTCTCGAGGATAAATACAGACGTCTCTATACCGATCCGCGAGACTCTACTAGACCAGCACATGACTCGTGAGACCTATGTAACCTAGGCTCTGATACCAACTTGTCACGATCCTAAACCCGAACCTGGTCGTGATGGCGCCTCTCGTGAAGAGAAGGCCAACCGACACATTCCCATTTCAAATTTTAAGCAATAGAATAATAAGTATTAAGTCTTAAACATGATAAAAATCTCCAAATAAGCAGATGACAATATAATTTGTGGAAAACAAACCCAACATAGCCCGTAATCGAGGTGTCACTAGTCACGAGCATCTATAATCCGGATAATAAAAGAAAAGTTTACATAGTCTAATATAGGTCTAAAATAGAGAAAGACAAGATAAGGTAAGAAACACTGGGCTGCGAACGCCGACAGCTACTTAGAGAATCTTCGAATCCGCTTGAGTTGGAAAGATCAACACTCGCTGGCCGGACCTGATGCATCTGACTCTGCACACAGGGTTCAGGGAGTAAAGTGAGTACTTCAACTTAATGAGTAATAATCATAAATAAAGACTGAAAGCAAGAAATCACGTAAGGCATATTATAGGCTATAAGAAAGCAGTAAAAGCCAGTAAAACAGTGAAGCAGTAAAAATGTATGAAATTATTGAGTTCAGTTTAAACTTCATAAAATGCCTTTTTAACAATTAAGCAAGCAAATGACATGCAAACAGGAAAGATAAAGACATAAAGGATCTCCCCTCAGGCATAATGTCAACAAATCCGTCCCTCGGGCAATATCTCAGAAACCATACCAGCCCCTCGGGTTATATCTCACATCACAATGCGTACCCACACTCATTGGGGGTTTGCAGACTCCTGGAGGGGCTCCTTACAGCCCAAGCGCAATATCAAGCCATCTCGTGGCATCATCACTAGGCTCTCGGCCTCATATCACAAGCCACCTTATGGCGTACATATCTCAGGCCCTCAGCCTCATAATCATAATCCGTGTTTCCTCACAATATAGGCCCTCAGCCTTACTCAGTCAGAATCACAAAGCCACTTGAGCAACAGTAAAACATCGTACCCAGCCTAAAATATCATTTAAGTGTTAAAGCAGAGTAAACATAGCTGAGTTATGAAAAATAGTAGAATATAGCATGACATAGTTCAAGTATAAATCCAAAACAGTGAGGAAATATCAATACAAATCACCTAAGGGTTCGAATAGTTGGCCCAAAGCCCAAATATAGCATCCAGCCCAAAACATGATAATAGCAAAGAGTTTTCAGTCAAATACGTGGTAAAAAATAGTCATTCGAGACGGACTAAGTCACAATCCCCAACAGTACACGACCCCACGCTCGTCATCTAGCGTGTGCGTCACCTCAATATAGCACAACGATGTGTAATCCGAGGTTTCATATCCTTAGGATAATATTTACAATCATTACTCACCTCAATCCGGTCCAAACTCTAGCCCGCGACGCCTTTGCCCCTCGAATCGGCCTCCACTCGCGTTGAATCTAACCAAAATCAGAATCACGGCGTCAAAATATGCCAAGGGAACGAAGCCCAAGCGAAAACAATCAATTTATAGCATAAAACCCGGAATTACCAAAACCCGATTCCCTGGGTCCACATCTCGGATTCAGATAAAATTTACATCAATATCTTCCTTATCTCCCCACGAGTTCATACAAATGAAAAGTACCAAAATCCAACCACAATTGACCCCTCAAATCCCAATTTCTAGGTCTCCAATTTCAAGCCCTAGTTCTTCAACTTTAGGCTTAATTTTTATGATTAATTAGGTGGAATTCACATTAGAATCAAGTAATAAGCCCATGAATCTTGCCTCCAAATATTTTCCCTTGAATCCATTTTCAATCCTCTTCACAAAGCTCCCAAAATCGCTCAAAAATAGTGGAAATAAACCCCAGAATCGCGGACAAGACGACTATTTAAACATTATGCCCAGGCCTCATTTCCTTCTTCGCGAACGCGGTGAAAGCCTCGCATTCGCGAAGCATAAAATAACTTTGACCCAAAAATCCTCTTACGCGAACGCGACATGCCCATAGCGAACGCGATGGCTCCTCAAACTAACTCTTCACGAACGCACTCCCTCTCTCGCAAACGCGATGAACAATACCTCAAAATCCATTCTGACCCTTATATGCACGTCCGAATGACCTGAAATTTTGCACACACATCCCAAACGACACAACGGAACTACTACAACTCTCGAAATTTCATTCCGACCTCTATATCAAAATCTCACCTATCAACCGGAAAACGCCAAAAATCTACTTTCGTGAATTCAAGCCTTAATCTACTCCGGACCTCCAAAACACATTTCGATCACGCTCCTAAGTCCTAAATCATTTCCCAAAGCTATTCGAACCTTAGGAACTCACATCCGAGACCTCTAACACATAAGTCAATATCCGGTTGACTTTTTCATTTTAAGCTTCCTAAAAAAGAGACTAAGTGTCTCAAACCTTCTCAAAACCTTTCCGAACCCGAGCCAACCAACCCGATCACATATAGAACTAATAGACAAAGCAATAAGAAGCAGAAATGGGGAAACAGAGCGGTAACTTAAAAAACATGAGATGACTGGCCGGGTCGTCACATAATTATATTAAAAGTTAAGCTTTGGATGGTAATATAGTTTACTATATGGCATAGGAATGTAAAAATTCCTTTATTTACTGACTCAAACCACTTTAATCTGCCTATATCAGTCCAAACCGCTCATATGACACCCTATTAATAGTAGTGAGTAGAATAAGAAGAAGAGTATATGTGATTCTTTTGATTTGCGATAATTCTTTTTTGTAGTGCCACTCTTTTGGATAAGGGGTTAGTAGACTGATCTTATAAGTTACCTGTTTAATTATTATTAACCAATTGATAAATGCATGTAGGGGGAGGATACGACAAACTTACCTCCTGTATATCCTCTTGAGGAATGAATATGATTTTTTTATTTAATTTTTTTTTACATTTGATCTTGATTTTTTTAAGATTAAAATACTTAGTGAATAATTGTAAGAAAAGAAAACTCCTCCGTTTAAATACTGAAATAAGAGATACCGGTAACTAAAGTCTCACTCGTGGGACTGACTAAATTCAGATAGCATGCCCTGATCACATTGTAAGATAACTAAATCGCAGTCATAGCATAGATTAAGACACAATTATGTAATTAACCTAGAGTTAGGGTTTAAGGAAAACTCCATGAATTCAGTAGCGGCAGCAACCGATGATCAAGTCTGAGACCAACTTCCATGATCCACTAGCTACGCGCTCTCACATCCTGGAGAACTTGACTAATGGGACGTCTACCGTTATCACGTATTCAAGAGGCAGAATACACTAGGGTTTTCTAATAGCGAGGGAAAAGGGGGTTGACCTCTATTTATAAAGAGTATCTACCCATCACAAGCCAATAGGTATTGGGCCTCACTTATCCATACACAGAACATTTAATATCAGGCCTTTTATTTATCCACCACTTGGGCCACTTCACTATCCTTTCAGGCAATAACCACTTAACATAAGTCCAAATTTCCAATATTCTCTCACTTGGACGCCAACGTTAATTGAGAACAAGAAAACAATTTTAAAACTTTTGAGTTTTGAGAAAAACATTTTAAAAAATGATTTTAGACTCTATAGTGGTCACACTACTCACATAATGACCCATATAACAATCCATTTAGTCTCAATAGAGAATTCTTATAATGAATCATAGCAGGCATCACACCATTTAAAGACATGAATTCTATGTACGACCACATATGCTATAATTCCTATCAACATGGATCAAACATGTGTGCTAAGCATATTATCTTTCTAATCAAGGTGAATAGAGTCACACCTCTAAGAAGAAATAATACTCTAAGTGGTATTATAATCATATCATCTTATCAGGAGCCTCCAAGTGACACAAAATCATATCACCTCAGAAGGGTTCCCTTGTGCCTTACCCGGGGTAGTCAAGGCAACAAGCAGCAAAACTCATAGATATCATGAGTTTATGAAATATCCAATTGAAAATAAAATAAATAAACTATCATGTTAGTCAATAATAATAACAAATATCAAATAACACAAGCTTGCATAAAAATAGAATTTATTAAAAGTAATATCTTTGTCAGCAATTACAAAGTAACTCCCACTGACTAAAACACATCAAAAGACTCTAAAATATTCATATTTTTAGCATGTTCATTAAACACTATAGGCCTAAGACTTTTAGTCAAAGGATCAACCAACATATATTCTGTGCTAATATGCTTAATATATATATCACCTTCTTTTACCATGTCTCTAACCTTAAGAAACTTAAAGGTAACATGCTTAGAGATTTTTGTTCGCTTGTTATTTTTAGAGAAGAACACAGTTGCACTGTTGTCATAGAAAATGGTCACCGACTTAGATGTAAAATCCTTAATTTATAATTTAGTAAAAAAATTCTTCATTCATATAGGAAGCAGTCTCAAAACAAGCAATAAACTCAGCTTCCATTGTAGATGTAGTAGTGATGCTCTATTTCTCACTTTTCCAATAAATAGCACCTCTACCCAACATAAAAATATATCCAGAAGTTAATTTCATAGTGTCTTGACAACATGTAAAATCAGAATCTAAATATACTAGAAGATCCAAATCATCAACCTTTTTGTACACAAGCATGAAGTCTTTGGTGCGTTGTAGATATCTCATCACTTTTTTTTGCAGTCACCCAATGTGCCCACCCAGGATTAGAAGAATATCTTCCCAACATGTTAACAACAAATGCAATATCAAGCCTTGTACAAACCTATATGTATATCAAACAACCAACAACACTTGCATATGACACATCTTTCATGATTCCCATTTCAACTTCATTTATCGGACATTGATCTTTACTAAGTTTGTCCCCTTTTACAACAGGTGCAACACCAGGTCTACAGTCTTGCATATTGAAAGTTTTAAGAACACTCTCAATGTAGAAACTTTCTCCTTTTGGATCCTCCCTTCCTCTACCACACAAACAATAATAAGCTCATCAACACTCCACTTATCCTTATGTGCATTATATGTTGTCTTAAGTTGGTTAAACTGCTCAGGAAGGGACCTTAGAGATTGGTGAACAAGAAAATCATCGGTAATAGTTACACCTAATTTGTTCCGCTTGGTAGCAATGTTACCCAATTTTATAATATGATCACGGACACTACCTACAAGGTCATACTTTATGGTAGACAGGGAATCAATCAGGCTACCTATCTCGGCTTTATCATATTCTAGAAATTTCTGTTCAATGGCACTCAGGAAATCTTTTGCATTTCCATTATCCTTAATTGCACCCTTTATGTGATCAGAAATGGATCTCTTCATGATCATGAGGCTCAATTTGTTAGTCTTCATCCATTTCTCATACTTAGCCTTTTCATCAGCTGCGCTAGTAGTTGTAGGTTCAGCAGGTTTCTGTTCAATCAATGCAAAGTCCAGGTCCATCAGACCTAACACTATTTCAACATCCTGTTTTCACTTCTTGTAGTTGCTACTAGTCAGAATTTTAATGGAATTCATTTGAATAGTCATGTTGTTAACAGTTGTATAAGCAAACAACATAAAAATTAGATAGAATTATGGGCAACAATATATTAAATCAAAAGAGTCAAAGACATCCATTACACCCTTCATTTGGGCGGACGATGCAACTGTCTCCCCTTTTAAGAAAATCAAGGAGTCCAAGACATTTATTGCATCATCACGTTTAGGCAAGAGATACAAAGTCTTCCCCTTATTATCCAAGAGTACAAGGCATACATTGTATCCTTCCTTTAGGTAAGAGACACAAAACCTCCTCTTACGTATAATTATCCTTATTCATTTAATTTATATATATACATAAGAATCCAAGATATTAAGCTTCATCCTTTGGGTTGAAATCTAATATCTTATCTCATAAATTAATTTGGTGTCACTAGTATCAAAAAGCTAAACCTCCAGCACTATATTCTATTAAGGACAATTATATATGTGCATTAAGAATATTTTAACGACTCAAATAAATAGGCCACTTTGGTGGAAACTACTCATTAATCATAATTTTCAACCCATGTGTTAAATGATTTCGCATGTATAAAGTTTTAAACTTTTTTAAGGATTCCAAATAAATAGACCACTTTGGTGGAAACTATCTATTAATCATATTTCTTATTTAAACAATATCATATACATGCGAGGAAAATAAAGCCCTTATATGTAAACCCTTTTAGTTTCTATTAATTCCATTCTCTGACTAAAAGTCCAAAGAACCGATAAGAGTTATGCAATCAAAACAAGATCAACATTCCAATTTATTATTAGGACATAGTACTTCGTAAAACCCCTTAAGTTTTATCAACTACTAAATAGAAATTGAGAAATTTGTTAAAGGACACAAGTCCATATAAAAACAGTAGACTTTATGTTTTGCTAAGTACGCTAATATTGTATGGAGTTAATTCCATAACTAAAGGACCAATCAAGTTTAGATCTCAACAAAACTTAACACGATTTACCCCTCAATTATAAAATCCTTTTCTGATGCCCTCGCCCATCAGCATGTATCAAGGTTTTACCAACTTTGATATGTGTTTTTATTTAAAAATACTATCACGACCCCAACTCCTGATCGTGATGGCGCCCAACACATTACTAAGTAAGCCCGACCAAATATCAATCACAGCCCCTTCATATAGAGCTCATTATCAATTAACATGATTTAAATATCAATACAGTATAAACAGAAGTCTGAAAGCAGTAGATTAAATGTACGGAAGTCATAATAATATCACTACATAGCCCACCGATCTGGTGTCACAAGTCAAGAGCCTCTATTAAAAGTTTTTAAACCGCCTAATATAGAAAATAATCTCAGAATACAGAAAAAGTAAATGATAGAAGGAGAAATCGAGTCTGCAGATGCCATGCAGCTACCTCGATGACTCCGGTGAATGATGAACAGCAGGAAAGCTCTCACTATGCCTCGGGAACACCTGGATCTGTACACAAGGTGCAGGGAGTAATGTGAGTACTCCGACTCAGTGAGTAATAATCATAAATAAAGGCTGACAAAATGAAAACACGTAAAGGCACTAAGCAGTTCTATATCAAAGCAGTAAAAATAACTTAAAGCAGTAAAATAGAGACGAAGTCAAGTGAAATAACTTTAGATCAAGTAAAACAGGTAGCTTATCTGGTAATTAACAAGTATAAATCCGTTCCTCGAGCACAGTATCCATTTATAAGTACTCATTCTCAGCACTCAATCCATATATCTTTCACAATAACCGCTGCGGCATACAGCCCGATCCATATATCGCTGTGGTGCACAGCCCGATCTATATAAATAGTTGACTGCGCTCACTGGGGGTGCGCAGACTCTGAAGGAGCTCCTACAGCCCAAGCGCTATATTGTTGTGGCGCGCAGCCCGATCCATATATACATTTGCTGCGGCGTGCAGCCCGATCCATATAAGCATTTGCTGCAGCGTGCAGCCCCATCCATAACATATATAACATTCTCACTGTTGGGTTCTCAACCCCTCTCAGTCATTATACTCACAGCCTCACGGGCACAATAATAGAAGGTAGGGATCTCGGTCTATATATTTCTTTCATCTAGAATTAGAATGATAAAACCGATTCAAATCGTTTAAAAAACAGATAGAAACATGACTGAGAATATGATTTTTAACAAATAGAGTGAGGAAAATCAGTCAAAATCCCCCTAAGGGTTTTACAGGTCGGCACAAGCCCCAAACATGAAAACTAGCCCAAATCATAATGATAATAAACAAGTCTCAGTCAAAAACGCAGTAAAATCATCAATTGGGATGGACCAGGTCACAATCCCCAGCAGGAATAGACCCCACGCGCATCATACAGCGTGTGTCTCACCTCAATATAGCACTACGTTGTACAAATCCGGGGTTCAAACCCTTAGAAAATTATTTACAATCATTACTCACCTCGAACCGGCTAAAGCTCTAGCTCGCAATGCCCTTGCCTCTCAAATCTGCCTCCTCGCGCGTCGAATCTGACCAAAACCAGAACGAATACGTCACAATATGCTAAGGGGAAAAAAGCCAAGCGAAAATAATCAAAAAATATCAAAAACCTCAAAATTAGCAAAACCCGAGCTCTAGGCCCACTTTTCGAAACTCAAAATTTTTTACATCAACGAGTTCCTTATCCTTCCACGAGTCTATACATATCAAAATTTCTCAAATCCGACCTCAAATGGCCCCTCAAATCCCAATTTAAGTTCTCAAATTCCCAAGCCCTGGTTCTTCCATTTTTAGTTAAATTTCCATGAATTTCTAGGTTAATTTCTCAATATAATCACGTTTTTGGTTCATAGAACTTACCTCCAATCAATCCTCCTCGAATCCCTCTTCAATTTCTCTCAAAGATCTCTCAAAATACTCAGTTATGGTGGAAAAATGACTAAGAATCGCGGATGAAATATTTATAAACTCACTGCCCAGTCTCTGTAATTCCTTCATCGCGATCGCGGCCCAAGCCTCGCGATCGCGAAAGGAAAAATTCCAAGGCTTCAAAAATGTGCTATGCGAACGCGACTCCACTGCTGTGAACGCGAAGGGCAATGGCCCCTGACCCTCAAATCTTTCTATGTGAACGCGAAGGGTCTTATGCGAACGCGAAGCTCTACCATCTAACCTTCCGCGAATGCGAACCCCCAGATGCGAACACGATGAACAAATTACCTGCCTTCCAATTTTTCTTCTACGCGATCGCGACACCTCCCCCGCGATCGCGAAGGCCAAAAACTCTGCAACATAAGAACTGAAAATCTGCAACTTTGAAACTTAGAAAATGGTCTAATTGACCACCCGAAACTCACCCAAGGCTCCCGGGGCCTCAACCAAAAGCACCAACACGTCCTAAAACATCATTCAAACTTGTTCCAATCATCAAAATACCTCAAACAACACCAAAACCATCAATTCACATTGAATTCAAGAATATGATTTCTAAAAGTTTCCGAAACACGCTTTTGATAAAAAAACTCAACCAAATCACCTTCGAATGACCTAAAATTTTACACACACATCCCAAATCACATAACGAAGCTACAGAAGCTCTCAGAATTTCCTTCCGACCCTCGGATTGAATTCTCACCTACCAGCCGGAAATCGCCAAAATACTAACTTCACCAATTCAAGCCTAATTCTACACCGGACCTCCAAAACCACTTCCGATCACACTCCTAAGTCATAAATCGCCTCTCGAAGCTAACCGAACCATCAGAACTCACATACGAGCCCTCTAAATCATAAGTCAATGTCCTGTTGACTTCTCCAACTTAAGCCTTCTTAAAAGAGACTAAGTGTCTAATTTCTTACCAAAACCACTCCAACCGCGAACCAATCAACTCGACCACATAAAACACGGGTAACGAAGCACAAAGAAGCAGAAATGGAAAAAATGGAGGGATAACTCATGAGACGACTGGTCGGGTCATCATAAATACCAACTACAAAATCGTTGCATCCCCTTATACATTGACACAAAGAAGCCGCTAAACATTGGTGAAATCGTTTTGCCGAGAAACAGTGACAAACTACTATCATATAAAATTTACACAATAGAAAAATATATTCGCGAAGTATGACCGATTGCAATATAGAAAAGAACGCATATAACAAGCTTGGGTGTCCAATCAATTTACTCAAAAGAGGCCAGTACACGCAAACTTGTTACCCAAGATATATACTTTTGTTAACTCAATATTAAATTTTGATCTTAATCCTTAACTATGGTGGATCTGATACCAACTGTAAGATAATTAAGTTGTATTTATAGCAGAGATTAAGATATAATTATGTAATTAATCTAGAGTTAGAGTTTAAGTAAACGTACCGTTAAACTTCATAGATTCAGCAGTGGCAGCAACCGGCGAACAAGCCTGAGACCAACTTCTAAGATCCACTAGCAACGCGCTTTCACAGCCCGGAGAACTTGACTGATGGGACGTCTACCGTTATCACTTATTCAAGAGGCAGAATACACTAGGGATTTCAAAATAGCTAGGGAAAGGGAGGTTGGCCTCTATTTATAAAGAGTGACTACCTGTCACGACCCCAGTTCGCCTCCGTGAACTGTCGTGACGACACCTAGTCTCTACGAGTAGGTAAGCCTAACAAGTGCGGAAAACCAGTTGAAACTTACAGAAGTATAAATTAAAAAAACAAAATAACTAAAAGGAACGGTATATAGAATGCCGCTCGGCATATACAGCATAATATCTCAACTTTTACGTCACTGTCCCAAAACCCGGAAACTCACGGGAACACAAGCTGAAAGAAATAAAGTAAAATGCTCTAACTCTAGAATGTCTACATCAACAGTATGATAAAAGGGCTAATACTACAAGATATAATAAATATGGAGACTCTTCGGTCTGCGGATGCTGCAGATATACCTCGAAGTCTCCAAAAGCTCTGCCTACGTCAAGGATGGTAAGCCTGTGCAGAAATACCTAGATATACACATGAAAAACATGCGCAGAAAGGGCATGAGTACACCACAGCGGTACTCAGTAAGTGCAAGCCTAACCTCGGTCGGGTAGTGACGAGGAAGGTTAGGGCCCTACTGAGGTCAAATAAAATATGAGATTTAACAGTGTAGAGTAAGCAGTATAATGAGTACAGCACTGGAATAAGACAAGTTATACAAAGCAACAACGCATATACAACGAACAGAGTAAACACGGAATTATGAACAGCTCAACACCAATAGTAACAACGAGTATCTCCCAGGATACCTTCCTGTAGTCCTTTTCATCAACTGTCTAGTGGATCTCCCAAGATACCGTCCCGTAGTCCAACTATAAATGCACGGGGATCTACCGGATCTCGATCTGTAATCCTAAATATAAATACCCAGTACTGGGGGAATCTAACGGGTGCATTCCCGTAGTTCCATATAACTGTGCAGGGGGATCTACCGTAAATCTAACCCATAGTGCCAAAGTAAACAACCAAGGGGGAGCTACCGGAATCCCACATCCGCAGTCCCAATCTAAATACACAACAATAGCAAGAAGATATTCAGAGATGGAATTCCATAACAAGGCAACAAGTAGTTCTAGCCTAACATGCTTCACATAATGCAATCAAGGCACTTTAAGCAAATAGGCAATTTGAGTCCACTAAGCATGCTCTTCTAACTTACAGCAGGTTAAGTTGCAAATGCAATAAAGCAGGAAAAGGAATACACTAAGGAATACTTTAAGAAAATTGGATTTTCAATAATTTTCACAAGCACGCGCTTGTCACCTCACACACAAGGCAATTCAATTACCAAATATACCAAATCCTAAGGGGAAGGTCCCCCCACATAAGGTTAGACAAGCCACTAATCTCGAATCGGTTCAAAATCAACTCGAAACCACACTTTTGCCACGAGTATCTGACTCCAAATGGCCCAAATCTATTCAATTCAATTGCATATTGTAAATAACACTTCGTTAACTGATTCTACAATTAAATTCTAAGCTAATACGCGAAATCATCTAAAACGACCAAAATGCCCCTCAGGCCAACATCTCGGAATCGGGTGAAATTAATATTTTCAAAAACCTCGTACTCTCACGAGTATAATCATATAAAAATCTCTCAAATAGGATGTCCAAAAACCCAACCAAAACTCAATTTCTAGGTCTAAAAACTTTTTCCCCAATTTTCATCCAAAATTAAAGGAAGAATTCATGCTTAGATTAATGGGTTACAATCAAAAAGGAGTTTAGAATCGTTACCCAATCGATATCTCTGAAAATCCCTCAAAATCTATCTCAGATCCGAGCTCCCAATCTTAAGTTTTGATAAAAATGGCTAAACTCTCGATCTTGGAATCTTATATCTGCCCAGGGATTTCCTTAATCGCGATCGCGAAATTAGCCTCGCGATCGTGAAACACAAAAATGGACTGCCCTCAACTTACCTTACGCGATCAGGACACGCTCCACGCGATCGTGAAGTTATACTAAACCTCACGTGATCTCAACCTAAAACACGCGATCGCGAAGCTATACCACACAGACTCACGCGATCGCAACCTGACTCACGTGACCCGTTGAGCATTCGAAACACACCCGAGGCCCCCGGGACCTCAACCAAAAGCACCAACATAACCTAAAATATTATTTAATCTTGTTCCAACCTTCAGAACGCTACAAACAACACCAAAACACCTACTTTTCATCGGATTCAACCTTCAGAATTTCAAAAAGTCTAAGAACACATTTCGATCAAAAAGACTACCAAACCTCGTCCGAATGACCTGAATCCTTGCACGCACATCCCAAATGATATAACGGAACTACTGCGACTCTCAGAATTCTATTCCGACTTGGATCAAAATCTCACTATCAAACTGGAAACTTCCAAAATTCAACCTTCGGCATTTCAAGCCTCAATTAGGTACGGACCTCCAAAACACAATCCAAACACGCTCCTAACCCCGAAATCACCTAATGAAGCTAACGGAACCATCAGATTTTCATTTTGAGGTCGTCTTTACACTAATCCGGCTATGGTCAGTTTTCTAACACTTAAGCTCTCATTTAGGGACTAAGTGTCCCAAAACTCTCCGAAACTCAAAACCGAACATCCTGACAAATCAAATTAGCAGAAATAAACTTAGGGAAAGCAGTAATAGGGGATCGGGGCGTTAATTCTTAAGACGACCGGCCGGGTCATCACATCCTCCTACACTTAACATTTGTTCATCCTCGAACGAGCATAGTGACATACTTGAAGTAGTGAAAAGATGAGGGTAATTGCTGCGCATATCCTACTTAGTCTCCCAGCTCGCCTTCTTGACCGGCTGACCCCGCCACTGAACCTTTACTGAAGCAATGTTCTTTGAACTCAACTTTCTGACCTGCCTCTCCAATATTGCCACTTGCTCCTCAACATAAGATAGATCCATGTCCAACTGGACTGAGCTGAAATCCAACACGTGTGATGGATCACCGTGATATCTCTGGAGCATCAAAATATAAAATACCGGATGAACTCCTGCCAGGCTGGGAGTTAAGGCAAGCTCATAAGCAACCTCCCCAACCCGCCTTAATATCTCAAAAGGGCCAATAAACCTCGAACTCGACTTCCCTTTCTTCCCAAATCTCATAACGCCTTTCATAGGCAAAGCAGAACTCGCTCTCCAACCATATAGGAAACATCACGAACCTTCCGGTCTGCATAGCTCTTTTGTCTGGACTGGGCTATACGGATCCTATCCTAAATCACCTTAACCTTCTCTAAGGCGTCCTGAACCAAATCTGTGCCCAATAATCTAGCCTCACCCAGTTCTAACCAACCCACCGGAGATCTATACCATCTACCGTACAAAGCTCATACGGTGCCATCTGAATGTTGGACTGATAACTATTGTTCTAAGTAAACTCTGCCAATGGCAAGAACTGGTCCAAAGAACCCCCAAACTCTATCATACACGCACAGAGCATATCCTCGAGAATTTGAATAGTGCGCTCGGACTGTCCGTCCGTCTGAGGGTGAAATGCCGTGCTCAACTCCACCCGAGTACCTAACTCCTGCTGCAAGGCTCTCCAGAACCGTGATGTGAACTGAGTACCTCTGTCCGAAATGATAGAAATTGGAATACCATGCAGACAGACAATCTCTCGGATATAAATCTCCGCCAACCGCTTCGAAGAATAGGTGGTACACACAGGAATGAAATAAGCGAACTTGGTCATCCGCTCCACAATAACCCAAATGGAATCGAACTTCTTCAAAGTCCATGGGAGCCCAGATACAAAGTCCATAGTGATACACTCCCACTTCCACTCCGAAATTTCTATCTGCTGAAGCAATCCACTCGGTCTATGGTGCTCATACTTCAACTGCTGAAAAATGAGGCACCGAGCTACAAACACAACAATATCTTTCTTCATCCGCCTCCACCAATAGAGCTGCCTCAAGTCCTGATATATCTTCGCGATGCCCGGATGAATGAAATACCGCAAACTGTGGGCCTCCTCTAGAATCAGCTCCCGAAGCCCATCAACATTGGGTACACAAACCTGACCCTGCTTCCTTAATACTCCATCCTCGCCAATGGTCACATCTCTCGCATCACCATGCTGAACCTTGTCCTTAAGAACAAGCAAATGAGGGTCATCATACTGTCGCTCCCTCATACGATCAAATAAGGAAGACCGAGAAACCACGCAAGCTAGAACTCGACTTGGCTCCGAAAGATCCAGTCTCATAAACTGGTTGGCTAAGGCCTGAACATCCATTGCCATAGGCCTCTCCGATGCTGGTAAATATGTCAAACTCCCCAAACTCTACGCCCGGCGACTCAAGGCATCAGCCACTACATTGGCCTTGCCCGGGTGATATAAAATAGTGATGTCATAATCCTTCAATAACTCTAACCACATCCTTTGGCGCAAATTTAGATTATTCTGCTTGAACAAATGCTGCAAGCTCTCATGGTCAGTATAAATCTCATAGGGCACACCGTATAGATAATGGCGCATAATCTTCAAGGTATGAACAATAGCAGCTAACTCAAGATTATGGATAGGATAATTCTTCTCATGTATCTTCAACTATTTGGACGCGTAGGCCATCACCCTACCGTCTTGCATCAACATCGCTCCGAGGCCAACCCTCGAGGCATCACAATAGACTATATAAGACCCTGGGGCCGTAGTCAAAGCTTTCTTAAGCTTCTAAAAGCTTGCCTCGCACTCTTATGTCCACTGGAACGGAGCACCCTTCTGGGTCAGTCTAGTCATAGGGGTTGCGATTGATGAAAACCCCTCCACAAAGCGACGGTAGTAACCCGCCAAGCCAAGGAAACTACGGATCTCTATAGCTGAGGATGGTCTGGGACAGCTCTGTACTGCCTCTACCTTCTTCGAATCCACCCGAATACCCTTACCTGATACCACGTGTCCCAAGAATGCCACAGAATCCAACCAAAACTCACATTTTGAAAACTTTGCATATAATTTCTTTTCCCTCGGAGTCTGAAGTACTGTCCTCATGTGCTGCTCATGATCTTCCTGACTCCGGGAATATACCAGAATATCATCAATAAAGACAATGACAAAAGAGTCAAGATATGGTCGGAATACACTGTGCATCAAATGTATGAAAGTTGTTGGGGCATTGGTTAGCCAAGTGACATAACAAGAAACTCGTAGTGGCCGTACCGAGTCCTGAAAGTAGTCTTCGGGATATCTAGCTCCCGAATCTTCAACGGATGGTAACCTGAGCGCAAATCAATCTTAGAAAACACCCGTGCGCCTTGAAGCTGGTCAAATAGATCATTAATACGAGGCAAAGGATATTGGTTTTTCACTGTAACCTTGTTCAGTTGGCGATAATCAAAGCACATACGCATAGAACCATCCTTTTTTTTCACAAACAAGACAGGAGCACCCCAAGGTGAAACACTGGGTCGAATAAAACCCTTATCAAGAAATTCTTGTAACTGATCCTTCAACTCAGGAGGAGCCATACGGTACAGAGGAATAGAAATGGGCTGAGTGCCCGGCAACAGATCAATGCGAAAATTAATATCTCTATCAGGCGGCATGCCCGGACGATCAGCTGGAAACACATCGGGATAATCCCGTACTAAATATGCGTCACACCCCTTCTCAACCATATGCTGAGCCTTAAGGAAAGAAATAACTCTACTGGGGGTATGATCTAAGGTACCCTCCACTCAATAGGTGGTACACCTGGCATAGCCAGCTTCACGGTTTTAGCGTGACAATCAAGAATAGCATAATAGGGACATAACCAGTCCATGCCCAATAATATTAAAATCAACCAAGCTGAGTAATAATAAATTGACTCTGGTCTCAAAACCACGGAGAGTAACCAAACACGATCGATAAACGCGGTCCACAACAAGTGAATCTCCTACAGGAGTAGAAACATAAATAGGGGAACTCAAATAATCCCGAGGTACACCCAAATGTGGAGAAAAATAAGAAGACACATACGAGTAAGTAGAGACTGGATCGAATAGAAGCGATGCATCTCGGTGGCAAACCACTATAATACCTGTGATGACAGAATTGGAGGCAACAACCTCGGTACGGGCAGGCATGGCATAGTATCTGGCCTGGCCTCCCCCTCTAGGGCGACCTCTACCTCCCCGACCTCCACCTCTAGCTGGTTGAGCAGGTGGGGTAGCAACTGGAGGTGGAACCATGGCCTGAGAACTCTGCGGGGCACACTATGGCTGAGAAGTCTGTGGAGGTGCACCCCTCCCAAGTCTGGGGAAATCCCTCACCATATGGCGTATGTCACCACACTCAAAACAAGCTCTAGGAGGACGTGGTGGCTGTGACTGACTAGGACCAGATCTGCTAGACTGACCTCTAAAAGCACCCCCGCGCAGGAGGCGCGCTAGAAACCGAATGTGCGTAATAAGGCTCCTGAGGCCTTGGGGGAGCTGGAGCACTGTTGGCTTCTAGAAGAGCTAAATAAATGGGGCGACTCATATAACCCCTACCATGACGACCTGCAGCTGGGGTACGGGCACCAGAATAATGGACCGACTCTCGAGACCTTTTGGCCTCCCTCTCCTCTCTCTCCCTAGCATGCATACCATCAATACTCCTAGTAATGCTCACCACCTGCTGATAAGAAATATCCATCTCCAACTCACAAGCCATGCTAGATCTGATACTGGAAATAAGCCCCTCAAAAAACTGGCGAACCCTCTCGTGAACAGTAGCAACCAAGGCTGGTACATGCCTAGCCAAACTGGTGTAACGGATAGCATACTCTGAAACAGTCGTAGCACCCTGGCGCAAATGCTCAAACTCTACGTGTCATGCGTCCTTGAGGCTCTAAGGAACATACTCTCTCAGAACAGCTCTGAAAATTGAGCCTTAGTCAGTGAAGCAGCCTCATCTAGACTATCTAACTCATAGGTATTCCACCACTCATAGGCGGCCCCTCGAAGCTGGAAGGTAGTGAAAGAAACCGCGCTTGATCCTGAAATACCCATGGTACGGAGAATGCGGTAACACTCATCAAGAAATCCCAGAGCATCCTCCGATTCTAGACAACTGAATACATGAGGCTTGTACTTCTTGAACCTCTCAAGCCTCAACTGCTCATCCTCGGAAGCCGTCGCCCTGTCCTCGGGCTGAACGGGCACTGCAAGCGGTACAAGAATAATCTCAGGAACCTACTCAACATGCACTCGCTGCTCAGGAGTGCGGGTAGCGGGAGTCTATGCTCCTACCCCAGCCCGGGATGTGGCTGCAGTAAGGGAAAGCAACCCTGCCTGAGCCAAACTGGTGTACATGCTCTTGAACTGTGCCAGTCTCTTAAAGAGCTAGAGTAGTAGTAGCAGTAGTAGGCGTGTCAGGTTCCTGGACTCCGACTGAATCTGCTGGTGGTACATCGGTGGCAGCTCGCGCAGGTACTCTAGCTGCACCACGTGCGCGTCCTCAGCCTCTACCCTGGCCCGGGCCTCTGACGGCTGCAGTAGGGGGCGGGGGTGCATGATCCTCTCGGGTAGCACGTGTCCTCACCATCTGTGAGAGAATAGAAAGACAGAAGTTTAGTTGTGATATCAAAATCTCGCACGACAAGGAAATAAAATGAAGTGGAATTTTACTAACAGTTACATAGCCTCTTGTAGATAAGTACAGACATCTTCGTACCGATCAGCGAGACTCTAATAAACCGGCCTGTGATCCGTGACTCCTATGAACCTAGAGCTCTGATACCAACTTGTCACGATCTCAGTTCGCCCTCAGTGAACTGTCGTGACAGCACCTAGTCTCTACGACTAGGTAAGCCTAACAAGTGCGGAAAACCAATTAAAACTTGCGGAAGTATAAATAAAAAAAATGAAATAACTAAAAGGAACGGTATATAGAATGTCGCTCGGCATATACAACACAATATCTCAACTTCTACGTCACTATCCCAAAACCCGAAAACTCACGGGAACACAAGCTGAAAGAAATATAGTAAAATGCTCTAACTCCGGAATGTCTACATCAACAGTATGATAGAAGGATAATACTACAAGATAGAATAAAGATGGAGACTCTTCGGTCTGTGGATGCGACAGATGTACCTCGAAGTCTCCAAAAGCTCTCCCTGCCTCAAGGATGGTAAGCTTGTGCAGAAGTACTTGGATTTGCACATGAAAAACATGCGCAGAAAGGGCATGAGTACACCACAGCAGTACTCAATAAGTGTCAAGCCTAACCTCGGCCGGGTAGTGACGAGGAAGGTCAGGGCCCTACTGAGGTCAAATAAAATATGAGATTTAACAGTGTAGAGTAAGAAGTATAATGAGTACAGCACTGGAATAAGACAAGTTATACAAGGCAACAGCGCATATACAACGAACAGAGTAAACACAGAATTAAGAACAGCTCAACACCAATAGTAACAAGGAGGATCTCCCAGGATACCGTCCTGTAGTCCTTTTCATCAATTGTCTAGTGGATCTCCCGGGATACCGTCCCGTAGTCCAACTATCAATGCGCGAGGATCTACCGGATCCCGATCCATAGTCCTAAATGTAAATACCTAATACTGAGAGAATCTACCGGGTGCATTCCCGTAGTTCTATATAACTGTGCAGGGGGATCTACCGAGAATCTAACCCGTAGTCCCAAAGAAAACAAACAAAGAGGGAGCTACCGGAATCCCACATCCGTAGTCCCAATGTAAATACACAGCAATAGCGGGAAGATATTTATAGATGGAATTCTATAGCAAGGCAACAAGTAGTTCTAGCCTAACATGCTTCACATAATGCAATCAAGGCAATTTAAGCAAATAAGCAATTTAAGTCAACTAAGCATACTCTTCTAACTAACAACAGGTTAAGTTGCAAATGCAATAAAGCAGGAAAAGGAACACGCTAAGGAATACTTTAAGAAAATTGGATTTTCAACAATTTGCACAAGTACGCACTCGTCACCTCACGCACAAGGCAATTCAATTACCAAATATACCAAATCGTAAAGGGAAGGTCCCCCACACAAGGTTAGACAAGCCACTTACCTTGAACCGGCTCAAAATTAACTCGAAACCACACTTTTGCCACGAGTATCCGACTCCAAATGGCTCAAATCTATTCAATTCAATTGCATATTGTAAATAACACTTCAAGTAACTAATTCTATAATTAAATTCTAAGCTAATACACGAAATCATGTAAAATGATAAAAATGCCCCTCAGGCTAACGTCTCGGAATTAGGTGAAATTAACATTTTCAGAAACCTCGTACTCTCACGAGTCTAATCATATAAAAATCTCTCAAATCGGATGTCAAAAATCCAACCAAAACTCAATTTCTAGGTCTAAGAACTTTTTCCCCAATTTTCATTCAAAATCCGAAATTAAAGGAGGACTTCATGCTTAGATAATGGGTTACAAGCAAAGTAGTTTAGAATCGTTACCCAATCGATATCTCTAAAAATCTCTCAAAATCTCCCTCAAATCCGAATTCCCAAGCTTAAATTTTGATAAAAATGGCTAAACCTTCGATTTTGAAATCTTTTATCTGCCTAGGGATTTCCTTCATCGCGATTGCGAAGCACAAAAAGGGACTGCCCTCAACTTACCTTATGCGATCGCGACACGCTCCACGCGATCGCGAAGCTATACTACTTAGCATCACGCGATCACAACCAAACACACGCGATCGCGAAGCTATACCACACAGGCTTACGCGATCGTAACCTGACTCACGCGATCGCGTAGAATAACTCTGCCCCTTCCCTCAAATAAGCCTACGCAATCGGGGCCCTTAATGCGCGATCAGGGAAAACAAATGTCTGCAACAGACCTGAAGCAAAAATCTGAAATTTTACAAGTTCCAAAAATGACCCGTTGAGCATCTGAAACACACCCGAGGCCCCCGGGACCTCAACCAAAAGCACCAACATAACCTAAAACATCATTCAAACTTGTTCCAACCTTCGGAAAGCTACAAACAACACCAAAACACCTACTTTTCATCAGATTCAACCTTAAGAATTTTAAAAACTCTAAGAACACATTTTGATCAAAAAGTCTACCAAACCTCGTCCGAATGACCTGAAACCTTACACGCACATCCCAAATGACATAACAGAACTACTGCGACTCTCAGGATTCCATTCCGACCCTCGGATCAAAATCTCACTATCGAATCGGATACTTCCAAAATTCAACCTTCGGCATTTCAAGCCTAAATTAGCTACGGACCTCCAAAACACAATCTGAACACGCTCCTAATCCCGAAATCACCTAACGAAGCTAACGGAACCATCAGATTTCTATTCTGAGGCCGTCTTCACACTGTTCCGACTATGGTCAGTTTTTCAACACTTAAGTTCTCTTTTAGGGATTAAATGCATCAAAACTCTCCGAAACTCAAAACCGAACATCCCGGCAAATCAAATTAGCAGAAATAAACTTGGGAAGGCAGTTAACAGGGGATCAGGGCGTTAATTCTTAAGACGACTGGCCGAGTCGTCACACTACCCATCACGTGCCAATATTTATTGGGCCTCACTTATCCACACACATAAACATTTAATATCAGGCCTTTTATTTATCCACCACTTGGACCACTTCACTGTCCTTTCGAGTTATAACCAATTAACGTGTAAGTCCAAATTCCAATACACATTGCTATGTACAATCACAATTAGTTACATATATATGCATATTAACTTGCAAATATAAGAAAATAGATCTTAAGACTAATTGATTCAAAATCTATCTGATAGGTGAGAATCGCTTCTAAGACTAAAGTCGTGAAACAATGTAATACAAATGTGCGTCTGTACTTGTACATTTTGTTTGTTGATAACATGGAAGTTCTAACATTGAGTAAATCAAGAAAGGGGACGATTAATCTTGTTTTGATGTCATATACTCTTTCCATTCCATTTTACGTGTTGGTAATATTTTTTTATTAATCCGTCAAAAAGAATACATTTTTATATTTATATTTATATTCAATTTAGCTTTAACTTTTATTTTAGTTTTATTGTTAAATAATCGATCTCTACTTTTCTATTTTACATCTTAATTGCATGTTTTATTTTATTTTCCAAATAACTGCATAATTTTTAGCCACGAAAATCTCATAGTATATGTTTAAAAACATAAGTTCTATAGATATTTTTCAATTGGATTTCATACCAAATCGGATTAGGTCACATAAATAAATGGATGGAGCAATAAAAATGGACATTTAAGCAATCAATAATGTTAAATATGTATTCACTCTGTTCCGTTTACGTGAACCTATTTTTTTTTTTGTCCTTCAACGAAAAATGATCCATTTCTAAATTTGGTAATAATTTAGCTTAAACTTACAATTCTACCCTTAATCAGAAACTTTTATAACCACACAAATACTCTAGGCCCCTTTTTCACTTGTTTAGGACCAAAACTTCTAAAAGTCTTTATTTTTTCTTAAACTTCGTGCCCAATCAAACAAATTCACATAAATTAAAACGGATGGGTACATATTTTCAATTATGAATTCAATAACTAAAATAAATTATATATAAACTCGATAGCAAATTTAAATCGCATAAACTTCAAATTTCAATACTACCTCTACAGTGTAATAACTACTTGAATTGTTGTAAAACAAAACTATAGAGAAAACTCTATGAAGGAGAAGAAGGGGGTGGAGTCTGAAACCTAAATGTTGGGTTTTTGAACTCAAAATATGTTTTTACTGCCAAAAAAGAAGAAGATACTTTTCTATATATAACGCGGTATTACACCGTGTTATACTTTAACGGTGTTTTTGCCGTTAAAGTATAGTGCGGTATAATACCGCGCTATACCTATATGTAGGCCCACCAATTAATCTCCTGAGGTTAACTGAAATAACAGTAATTCAAATATATATAGCACGGTGTAATACCGCGCTATACCTGGTTGTGGCTCCACGAATAAGTCTTCTGCGATTAACTGACATAACAATAATTCAAATGGGTATAACGCAGTGTAATAATGCTCTATACATAAAAAATTCAGCCCCTGGAGCTAGGCATTGCCTTATTTAAAGGCGTTAGGATTTTATGAAAATTCTTTCAAAAAATATTCTAACTTCCATTCAAACTTTTCTTCTTGTTATCAAGCATTTTTTATAATGTCTCAAAAGCCAAAAATAAGGATTTCATTATATTGGAGAGGGGGAAGAGGGGGAAGTTGTAGTAGAGAATAACTTTGTGAGGTGTAGTTTATCTCCAAAGTGTCATGTTAAATTGCCACTTACAATGGAGTACGATAAATTGGTATCGTTGTTACGTAAAAAAATGAGTGTGAGAAAACGTTCGGTGAACCTTAAAGTAACTGGTAGATATCCGTATTCTGTGACTCCGCAGGGGATTGCTTGTTATTCTGAGTTTAACATCGAAGATGTTGAAACTCTTAGAAATTTTTTGTGGATTCCGGATGAATACGGGAAATTTATTGTGATAAAATTATTGGAAATGTACGTCAAGGCTGAAGATGTTCGCAATAATGAGATTGCGCAAAGCAGGGATAACTCCCAGTTATCAGGTAGTTATTCTAGAGCAATTTTAGCCCAACAGGTTCCGGCTAAAAGAGTTTGGCCGGATCTTAACTTATCTCCGCGGGCGAACGAGGAGCTAGGAAATAATTTCTCTCTTACTTTACATTATCCACAAGACGACTGGTAAACTTCAATTTTTCTTTCTATTACGATGTTTATTTTTTGTTGAATTGAATTTATATTAACACTCATATTTTCCACGGGGGTACCGTCCGGATATGAATTTTACAAGTTATGACCCCACGCCCAGTTGGAATATGCGTAGTTATGCACGTTGGATCACGGTGGTCCATCTGGTATTCATCACCGATAGAAAAATGTCCATTATATAACGCCAACACAGTACGACTTGTAAGTAATGTGATATAGTTATATGTAAAGTATTTTTTAATTTGAGTAGCTTATTATTTTGTTGTTTTTGTGAAGAGAAAACGAGCAACTTGATGGTCCTGTCCTCACTCTGTTGCCCGTAGATTACGGATTTACTCGTGATTTGGCAGATGTGCAGAGTCAGGAAGATAATAGTGATTATGACAACAATGCTGATGAGTCTGGAGATGACGCACCCTTTCCTAACGAGGATGATGATGAGGAGGAAGTGAATGCCGAACTAGAGCTGACGAGGGAGCATGCTCCTCCAAATCCCGTTAGACCAAGAGTGTACGAGTCATACATACCATTTCATGAGCAAAATATTTCCTACCTTGATAATTTACCAAGTATGCCGGATGTGGATGCCTCACAAGGGATGCTAACGAATTTCAATCAGCAATATGGGATGAGTCTAGACCAACGGTACTGGCAAAGGGCATGTATTTTCCCGATAAAGCTCGCTTGACAAGGGCTGTAAAAATATATAGCGTAAGAGAGTATCGTGAGATGATGGTATGGGAGTCAACTCCGGAGGTACTCAAGGTCAAATGGGAGTCTTCTCATTGGTATTACTGCTCTATTTTTGAACCACTTGAAGCAGCACGTTGTCAAACAATGTTTATGTATTTATCTAATATCTTATCGTCATGGTTGTATATTATATTCTGTAGAGCGTTTGCCTGAATGGCAGGAACCCTATGTATACCACTGTTACCGTGTGAGGCACCTGAAGGCCAATTTTCGAAAGAAATATCCCGACAAGGCCTTGCATGATTTAATGTGGATGGCTGCAACTGAGCACCTGCAATGCACATTCAGGAGGCATAAGGAAGCGATCCGATAGTTAGACAAAGGAGCCTATAACTAGCTGATGGGACATGTGTTTCACAAGTGGACATTGCATGTTGATGGTGGCAGACGATGGGGAACCCTGACTACAAATGTGTCGGAGTCATTTAACGGCTTATTTAAGTCTACACGTAGATTTCCTGTCACTGCCATGGTCCGGATGACATTCAAACAGATTGTGGAGAGTTTTGTTGAAAGGCATAGAGGTGCATCAGAATTAGTGGACAGGGGTGTTCAATTTATGCCAATACCGATGAGAAGATTTGAGAAATATAGGAGGCGAGCACATTGACATACATATTTACAGTATGATCACGACCAGGGTATTTTTGAAGTTCGCATTGCTATCCGCGAACACAAGGGGAATAATTTACAAACCGTGAATGAAGCCAGCAGGTTGTGTTCATGTGGAATAGACCATCTGCCACATGTCGTGCGCACATGCCATGAAGTGCTTTCAACAAGTTGGTTTAAGGGAAACCAACTATGTTGATAGGCAATACAGTGTTGCTGCATCCGTAAACACATATAGTGGGCAGTTGCAGCCATTGAGTGCTGAGAATTATTGGCCGTTGGAACCATTTTAAATGTTGTGTAACAAGGACTATTTGCACAAGATGCAAGCGCAAAAGAGAATGCGTATACAGAACCAAATGGATGTTGGTGATACCGTTTATGTGCGTAAATGTGGCATATACTTGCAAACAGGACACGACCGTCGTAAATGTCCTTCAGCTGGTTTGAATGGCGGTGGTAATCCAGCTCCTGGTGCAAGTACGTCTAATGTACCCACTATCAAGGAGACACCTAGGGTTTTGTTTTCCTAATATTTTTTGTAATAAGTTCTTGTACTTGTTTATGTTGCAATATCTATCAAATAAAATTATGTTCCACGGTCTTTTTACATCTTATTTTTTAACATGACCTTTTGAATTAGGATGATGTTATGATAGTTCCAACATTCAACTTATTGATGTTAGTAAAGAAGACCAATATAAAGATTAAAATTTCATAACATAATATTTGAAGAGAAAAAAAGCACAACCACCATAACTAAAGCAACATACATAAATATAAAAGATAATAAAAGGATAAATCAAGACAAAGCTATTTTGTTTCATAAAAAATCAATATGTATAGCGCGGTTAAATACTACATTTTGTGTGTTGTCTTGTCGATCTGATAGTTCCAACATTGAACTTATTGGTATTAGTAAAGAAGACCAATATGAAGATTAAAATTTCATAAAATAATATTTGAAGAGAAAAAAGCACAACAACCATAACTAAAGCAAGATACATGAAAATAAAAGATAACAAAAGGATAAATCAAGACAAAGCTGTTTCGTTTTAGAAAAAGTCAATATGTATAACGCAGTTAAATACTATATTTTGTGTGTTGTCTTGTCGATCTGAAAAGCTGACCGACTACGAAAAAGTTATTTTGTTTCAGAAAAAGTAAATATGTATAGCGCGGTTAAATACTACATTTTGTGTGTTGTCTTGTCGGTCTGAAAAGTTGTCCGACTGTGAAAAAGCTGTTTCGTTTAAGAAAAAGTTAATATGTATAGTGCAGTTAAATACTACGTTTTGTGTGTTGTCTTGTCGGTCTGAAAAGCTGACCGACTATGAAAAAGCTATTTTGTTTAAGAAAAAGTCAATATGTATAGCATGGTTAAATACTATATTTTGTGTGTTGTCTTGTCGGTCTGAAAAGATGACCGGCTGCGAAAAAGCTATTTCGTTTCAGAAAAAGTCAATATGTATAGCGTTGTTAAATACTTTGTTTTGTGTGTTGTCTTGTCTATAAATAACGGGTGCATTCTAGTTATTTTCTGCGCTTAACAATAACCAATAGCAGATATTTCCATAAAAGCAAGGTTGTTTTTACGCTTTAACAAATGTCTGGACCCCTTTATGTGCCAAGGTGCGAGTGCGGTAAAAAATGCATGATGCAAGACTGTTGGGATGATAGTAAAGCTAGACGTCGCTACTGGGCGTGTATGAACAAGTTTTATAGGGTTTCCGACGAACCTGTTTGCAATTTTGAGGTATGAATTGATGAACCCTATCAACAGGAATACTACAAAGAAAAGTTGCAGCCTTCATTATTTGTGTTTGAAACAGTGGGAATATGAACGACAATACAAACGATAAGTTGCGGAGTTGAAGGAGAACTCAAAGATGTGGAACAAGAAAAAAATAAGCTGGAAGAAAAATTTAAGTGGTTGGAGCAGAGAATACTAGGCGGTGGTGACTAAACAATGATATGTACGTGTTGAGCATAGTAGTGTATCTTTATGTTTCCCGTGTCATGTGTTTTCATTAGTTGTACTGAATTTACGTTATGTTAAGTTTCTATGTTTTTGTTTGTGTTGTACTGTTAAATTAAAGAAGAAACTGGGTAATAAAAACATAATGCATATATTATGTAAGCATAAAAAATTATTGTTATTATTTACATAAAATAATATTTACATAGCGTACCAAGCTTTCCTGAATTCTTAAGTGTGTCATTTTCAATATTTTTAGAATTTTGTGTGTCTGTTTTGTTCTGTAAATAATTAATATTTAATTATTTAATTGGACATAGTATATACCTATGGATTCCAGACTCGATATTTGAGGCTCAGTAGCACCAAGCTATCCTGAATTCTTATGTGTATCAATTTCAATATTTTTTATTATTTCTCAACTTCTAAATATTTTTTTGAAAAACTAATATCTTAATCCGGATAAAAATAACATACTAGTTTAATCGCAAACAAAATACAAAACAACATGGAAACACATTTAAGATAACTAATACTATGTATTATTACACGAGTTTCGACATATACTAAATCGGAATATCTCGATTTATGTTTTTAGAAAGGTCAAAAAATTAAAATTTTGAGCCCGAACGAGGAAACCACAACAATAGAAGGCTTGCGTTGGATGCGGGACCTACATCTTATCTTTTTGTGTGATGAGTGGGATCCACTAGAATTTTTTATGGCGAAAAAGAGGGGGTAGGACTGATCGAGGCCAACCCTGTACTACTACAAAGTAGCAAGAGTGGTCGAAGAAGTATAGTTGGTTTCCACAAGGAGCTAGAGATTGAAATTGAATTTCTATCTAAATTGGAGTTGTGTAGTTGTTCCTAATTGCACTTCTAAACATACTTGGTTTTGATATTACTTCAAAATTTATACTACTAAGATGCTAAATTAGGCTAAGTTAAGCTAGGAGTAAACTGTTGAAGGTTGTCTAAATAGTTAAAAGGCACTAGGGAAGTGAATTTCTCCTAGGTGGATACTTGACGGGTTCTCGAGTCTAAGGCTAGGTTGTGATATTTGAGGATTACGATATAACCATTGCACGATTCTACTCACTCTATACCTATCGGTAGTTCGAGTGATTTTTCCCTAATTGACTTTCTCAAGATCAATTGGGTATGATAATTTGTGCAAGCAATTGAGGTTCAAGTCTGGTCTTACTATCTCTAGGTTTAACCCTTTAATTGGGACTATCAATCTCTTAAATACGCCTCAATTCCTTGTTGGACCAATTTCATAGACTTAGGATCTCTTTCTCAAGAAGAGCAAAAGTCAACTAAGCATAAACTAGTGTTTGCAACCACTAATTTAACATTAAAACCATAAATTAATTCAAATATCAAACACCCATAGACATTCAAGCCTTAAAATACAAGACCCATCAATTACCCGCACTAGGGTTGAGCCACAACCCTAGCTAATGGGTCTAGCTACTCATGATTATAGAAGAAAATAAAGAAATAGATGAAGATAAACCCATAATATTTTATTACTAACTAAAACTTGAAGATTATATGATAAAACTATTGTAAAATTACTAATAATAGTAAAAAACTATTGTAAAATTACTAATAATAGTAAAAGGTTACTATTCATGAGCGCAGCTCTGCGTAAAACTATAACTGTTCACCTAAAAATGAGAAAAGAAACAATTTATATTAGGCCAAAAATTCTGGACAAAAATACCCTGCATGGCTAGTGCGGAACGCACAAAATCGAGTGCGGCCGCACTAAGGCTCTTGGATAAACAATCTGCTCTCTGAACTTGGCCACCGCGGGCCGCACAAAATGCACCGTGGCCGCGGTGGCTTCTGTTTCGGTCCGCGCAAAATGGACCACGGACCGCGTTGGCAATGTTCCTCCAACTTGGCAACTCTCTGAACTTGAGCTTTGCGGACCACATAAAATTGAATACGGCCACAATGAAGTCAATGCGGTTTGCATGAAATGTTTTGCGGCCGCATTGCTTGACTGCCTGTAGTGAGCACTCTCTGAACCTCCTATTTGCGGACCGCACAGAATAGAGTGCGGCCGCATTGGTCCTGTTATAATAAGCTTGGACTTGTTCTTGGTACTTGTGCATATTTCACTCCTTTTTGAGCTGGTTTTGACGAATTGTTACCTTTTTTACCAAAACCTACAACCAAGTACAACATGTGAGCATTTGGAACTATTTTGTACATCTTTCTAATCAAAAATCAAGTAAGAAGGAGTGTAAAATGCATCATAATCCCTAATTATCAACTCCCCCAAACTTAAGCTTTTGCTTGTCCTCAAGGAAACAAAATAAGACCCACCCCTTAAGAGTAAATCCAAGAAAATTCAGCTGACCTAAAGTGACCTCATCTAGCATCAATTGGGACTAACAATTGCCCTCAATTCAAATGAATCATTAACAACATTCACTCTTTCAAACACCATGGGTTTAGTGCGACATATGAGCATCAAGAGTTGACTCAACACATCAAAGAAACTCTTTCTATTACTTTGGTCATTGTAGAACCCAAACTCACACCTCCTCAACTCTCCCTAAGCAAATCTCACCGTTAGGATTGTAGCACTCAGAACAAGGTTAATAGAAATACACTCATCTCTCTCAAAGAAAATTAACAAGCCCGGCTTTAAGTACCATATGCTTGCCCCTTATGTGAGTCACCTCTAATATAAGCTTCATTCAACTCAAGATCATATAGGGCTTTTTTGGCGACATAGAGAAGGTTTTTGGTTCAGGGTAGGAAATGTTTGGTCTAAGTAAGTTCCATTTTCCCTTTTAGCACTTTTTTTGTTTAATTTTGGCACACATTCACTTGACCTTTTAAGTCATTTCACTTATTTATAAGGGGTTAGAGAGACAAACTGTCACTCATTCTTATTCATTTCAAATCTTTTTCTCCTTTCTCAACTTTCCACACCTTTCATCTCTTTGCTTTTATTGAATCCCTTCATTCTTTTCTGCATTGGACATTTTTTTTGTCTTTTTTATTTTCTTCCTTTTTCATTGTCTTTCCTTTTCTTTTTTTTCATTTTATACCTTTTACCACTTTGTTGCAATCCTAGTCTCTCCCCCCAAATTTATACTTTTTCCATGTGCTAAGGAAAAATCGTGTGCCAAGAAAGGGTATCTTTAGAATGGGTAAAGGCTTGTATCATGATTCTTGAAAGAAAAAGATCTAAGGCTCAAAATGGTTGACTAGGGATTTTATCATTGGTAGACTATGGAAATGTTCAAGATATCACTCGGATCAAGGAGAGCCTATAATCACGTCTCAAGTCAAATTACACTTAGGATTTTGCCTAGAATAACATTCAGGGCAAGTTCTAGACCAATGGCTTGAGACTTGAACTTGCACTTCAAATTCTCACCACACAAGCTATGAGATTGCTAAAGATATGGAGTCAAGGGCCCACAACAACCTTAGCTAATATTTGAGCCACACAATGGTCCCGAAAAATCACTTAATGATTGTCGGCCAACACAAGAGTCTCAAGGTCAGAACTTTCATCATCCTATATACAATGATTTGTTTATGACCATAATATCAAAGGAAAATGTGTTAGGCGCAAGTGAAGCTTTTCTTGAGGCACCCTTACCAACTAACTACTAAAAAGCAAAAAGAAAACAGTCTCAAACTCTTAAGAAGGTTATCATGCCATCTATCATCGGGAAGAGCCACCCGGTTCACACAAATTCCACCTTTGGAATGAACCGTGACATTAAGAAAACCAAAGGGTTATTGCAAAAAAAAACTCAAAACAAGAATCTATGAACATAAAATAAGAAGCTAAGGATTGAAAAATGCGGAAAGTAAAATGAATATGTACAAGAGGGAATTTATATACAATAGGGAGAATGATATATACATAAGATCGTAACTTTATATACAGACCCAAAGTAAAAAGTGCGAAAAGATCAATGAAATGATAAAATTATATACATACCAAATATAAAAAGAAAGAAAGCATAAAATATTGTCATATATACAGTCATCCAAATATTCAAATAGGGCTACCCTCTCAAATGAAAGCTGCCATTGTCCTCAGTGCGAACTAACCAAAATAAGCACAAAAATAGAAAAGAGAGGAAAAAGAAACTTCCTATGGCCCCCCGTCTGCATGGGATCCTGAATCTGGGTCCCTAGGTCCTCTGTCTAGTCGGGAACCTGTGATTGGCTCTCTGCGATCTGTGGCTCTACTGGGACCTAGGCTTGGACCTGGACTGAGTCCTGGGGCTGGCTGGAGGAACCTCCCTACGGGTCCGCCAACTATATGACTGCATCGTTAGACTGGGGAATCAACCTCTTCCTCTTGGGAGGCCTCTTTGACTCTTGCTGTGGCTAGGGCTGGGCTACTGGTACCGGGTCATGCAACAATAGGTCTAAAGGAAAGTGATTCGCTTCCAACCTATCTATCTCTACCCTTAACCCCTTCATCGACTCCTTTGAAGCCCGAGTCTTTCTCATTTTCTTCGCCGCCTTAGCAATTTCCTTTAGTGCCTTTCCATGTGAATCAACAGCGTCCATAATTAATTTTTGGTTATCTAGGAGCTTCTTCTGGTTGTCTAGAAGCTCCTTGAGAGTGTCCTCAATAGACTGTGGGACCTGTGGAGGAGGAGGTGCTGACTGGGCTGCCACTGTAGTAGATAGTACAGATAGCTTAGAAGTAGTTGTCTGGATCCAGTTGTTGATTGTGGCGAGGGCCTAGCTCAAGCGGTGGGCAGTCAATGGGTATGCAGTGGAGGAAGGTATCTCTGGAACTATAGAAGTGGATTGACCTAGGGCCATATCTGCTGAGGTGGAAGGATGCTGAGTAGGAGCCACTACCACTACTGGCTCTTCAGACTGGCCAGTTGAAGCAGTGGCTTTTCCCTTGTAGGGTTTGCCTTTAGGGTTGTCATCACCCTGCAGGCTGTACCAAGAGAATTGTGTCTTCACCTTTATTTTCATATCAAATTTCCACTTCTCCACCACTAAGTCCTCCAGGTACATGGTCAGGAAGTTGGAGAAGGGATAAGATCTGTCCCCTTCTCTCACCACCCGTGTAATAACCCGAGACATCACATTCCCGACGTTAATCGGGTATCCTACCATGATCTATGCTACCAATATAGCACGGTGAAGAGGGAGTGAGTTTTCGTGGGTGGTAAGGTCTAGCCTGTAACACACAAATGTTTCCCACCCCTTAGACTCAAAGTTCAATGTCCTTCTTAGGATCTTCACTCCCGCAGTCAACCATTTGGGGGTGGTACCTGGGATTGCCAAGTACTCTGCCAACCAAGGACGAGCTTCCTCTCCCAATTTCATCTTCTCCAAATACAATGACTCGTCCTCCTCCAGGAAACCCAGGTAATCATTTATGGTCTTTCCATCAAATTTCACCATCAAGTTCCGCACTTTGGTGACTGTGGTGCCCTTTTTGATGTGGGCCACATTTGTGTAGAACTACTTTACCAAGTGCTCATTGGCCTCCTCCACGTGGCCTATGAAATAATCCCATCCAGCTCTCTCTATGAACTGCCTCAACACATTGGGTTTGTGAGGCAAAAGGTCCTGGGTGATGAATTTATGCTCATGTATCAATTTTCTCTCGGGCCATCACTCTCTGAACTTGTGGTAGGCAACCTCATTCACAAACCGGTCCTGCCATGCCTCCAATTTCTAGTCCTTTCTACCCCACCTACTTGGGGTTCACCCCATTCTACTTCTTCCCCTTCTTCTGCTACAGGACCCTCTCCGGATAGTGAAGCTATAGGAGAGCTGGAATATTCATTACCACTGCCTTCAGCTAAGCCCTCAGATGACTCAGAAGATATACGCACTGATGCTTGGGTAGTGGGGGAGACTAGAGGTGTATCCCTCAACCTGTTCCTATGTGGCCAATTAGGAACATATTCTGGCACAGAGTCTGATGATGCTTCCTGGGAAGGCTCATACTCACTCCTTGATTTGTCAATAGCTTTGTCTGCAACTTTTATGAGCCTTCTGGTGTTCTTGATGTTTTGTTGGTCTTGCGGGGTTAATATTACCATTCCTTGTCTCCTACCCCTAGGAGGACTCTCTTCTTCCTGATTATTTACCACCTTTGCCTCGTAATTTCACCATTGTCTACAAGCAACATTCAATTTTTCTTTGTTAGTATCAATAGAAACAATGAAACTCAGAATTGCAGGAAAAATTGTTGCAGAAAATAAATTGTTATAGAATGCGGACCGCACAAAATGAGGTGCGGCCGCAAAGAGGCTACCGTGGACCGCACAAAATCCATTACGGTCCGCATAAAGGTGGGGTTCAGACTGCCCACTCTTTGAATCTATGCATCGCGGACCCCATAAAAAGGCATTACAGTCCGCATTGAGGCACCGCGAATCGCACAAAATCCATTGCGATCGCGGTCCTCAAATGTCAGCATTCAGAACTTATTCCACTGCGGTCCGCACAAAATAGCATAGTGGGCCGCACAGAGGCACCGCAGACCGCACAAAGTCTATTGCGGTCCGCACTGAGTGCCCAGTAACAACACCAATCCTAGGGTTCATGTTTTTACACATTTTTAGTCCAAATTTTTACTTACTAATGATTTCCTAATTATTGCCTCAGTATTTTAACTAATTAATCCTAACTAAAACGGGATTTAACTAACCTATGCTAAATGATTGAAAGAAAAATAGGAAGGGAAGGAAGAAGAATTGAGAAAAACAAAAATTCAAAGAAAATAATAAAATTAAACAATTGAGAAGGAGTTAAAGTTACCAAAAATGAGATGCACTGATGATTAATCGAGAATGAGCAGTTGAATTAGTGCAATTTAGAGAGTGAACAGTTATTTTTTTAGGGTTCTGAATAAAAAGATCAAAAAGTTTAAACGTAGGGCCTCATGTCCTATTTATAGAAAAAGGTCCTGGACCCCAGCTCACCTACCCACCGCGGACCGCACAAAATGGCACCGCGGTCTGCGGTGCTCAGAAACATGAAGCAAATGGAGATTGGCCACTATGGACCGCAAGAAATCATGTGCGGCTGCAATGGACCACCGCGGATCGCACAAAATGCAATGTGGCCGCGGTGGAAAACTTCAGAGACTCCCTACTTTTGTCAAATCACTTCTACCATCCGCATGAATTCTTGCCCCCACGCAAAGGCCTTTGCGGCCGCACAAAATAATGCGATCCGCATTACAAACTTTAGAGAGTGATCGTTTTCCAATTTGTTCTGCACTGCATAAACACAATCCTACAGCATCTCACAACCAGTGAGTCCAAAAATGAATCCTACACTACAAAGAAAATCAAAGAAAAACAAAAAGAAAGACACATGGGTTGCCTCCCAAGAAGCGCCTGATTTAACGTCGCAGCACGATGCAGGTTACCAACAAATCACTTGAGATGAAGAAGTGCCACCACGTGGTTGTCATCAATCTTGCCCAGGTAGTGCTTGACCCTGTGCCCATTCACTCTGAAAACTTCCCCATTTTTGCTCTTCAAGTCAAGTGCACCAAACAGAGTTACAAACACTACTTCAAAAGGTCCACTCTATTTTGACTTAACCTTTCGCGAAAACAGACGTAACCGAGAGTTGAAAAATAGAACCAAATCACCCACTATGAACTCCTTGCCACGAGCATATTTATCATGAAGGTACTTCATCTTCTTGTACACGGACGAACTGGAGTAGGCATGGAATCAGAATTCATCAAGTTCATTAAGTTGCTCCACATGAAGATTTGCTGCCACATCCCATTCAAGGTTCAGCTTCCTCAAAGCCCGCATGGCCTTGTGCTCTAACTCAACCGGTAGATGGCATGCTTTTCCAAACACCAACTGATACGGAGACATACCAGTTGGAGTCTTGTAAGCAGTCCTATACGCCCATAGAGCATCATCCAACTTCTTTGACCAATCAATTCTATTTGCATTGACCATTTTTGACAATATACTCTTGATTTCCATGTTTGAGACTTCAACTTGGCCACTCGTTTGAGGATGATAAGGAGTAGAAAATTTGTGGTTGACACCATACTTTGCAAGCAAAGTGTCAAAAGCTCTATTACAAAAGCAAGACTCCCCATCACTTATGATTGCACGAGGAGTGCCAAACCTTGTAAAAATGCTCTTGTTGAGAAACGCAACAACACTCCCGGCCTCATTGTTGGGTAAAGCCACGACTTCAACCCACTTTGAAACATAGTCAACCGCCACAAGAATGTATGTGTTCCCATACGAGCTAACAAACGGGCCCATGAAATCAATACCCCATACATCAAAAATATCAACTTCAAGAATGGTATTGAGAGGCATTTCATCTTTTTTTCGAAATTCCACCCACTCTTTGATATTCGTCACACCTCTTCACAAGTTCACTTGCATCTTTGTACAAAGTTGGCCAATAAAACCCACAACTAAGAACTTTAAAAGTTGTCCTTGCCCCGCCATGATGGCCACCATAGGGAGAGGATTAACAAACCTCCAAGATATTCAATTGCTCCTTCTCTGGGACACACCTTCGGATCACAGCATCCGTGCAAATCTTGAACAAGTACGGCTCATCCCAATAGAAATTCAAACTATCCCGTTTGAGCTTCTTCCTTTGATTAGAAGAGAGCTTACACGGGATTATACCAGTCACAAGGAAATTAGCAACGTCCGCAAACCATGGCATACCATTCACCGACACCAAAAGGAGTTATTCATCGGGAAATGAATCATTAATCTCTAGGCCATCACGAGGCCTCCCCTCTTCCTCCAAGCGGAAAAAGTGATCCGCCACTTGGTTTTCACTACCCTTCCGGTCCGCAATCTCCAAATCAAACTCTTGAAGTAACAAGACTCATCGCATCAGTCTAGCTTTGGAATCCTTATACGTCATCAAGTACCGGAGTGCGGCATGATCGGTATGGACTATGTCCTTGTCACCCATAAGATATGGCCGAAATTTCTCCATTGCGAACATAATAGCCAAAAGTTCTTTCTCGGTCACCGTGTATTTCACTTGAGCATCATTCATTGTCTTGCTCGCATAGTACACCAGATGAAACATTTTGTTCACTCTTTGACCCAAAACCCCCAACTGCAACATCACTCACATCACACATGAGCTCAAAGGGCAAGCTCCAATTAGGTGCGGTAATAATAGGAGTGGTGGTCAACTTGTGCTTGAGAAGTTTAAAGGCTTGCATACATCTCTCATCGAACACGAACTTGGCATCTTTTACCAATAGCTTGCATAGGGGATTCACTACCTTCGAAAAGTCTTTGATAAATTGCTGGTAGAACCCCGCATGCCCAAGAAAACTTCTAACTCCCTTGACATAGGTAGGGGGAGCCTTGAAATCACATCAGTTTTTGCTTTGTCCACCTCGATACCATGCTTTAAAATTTTATGCCCAAGAACTATGCCCTCTTCCACCATGAAGTGGCATTTTTTCCAATTAAGAACAAGATTGGTTTCTTCACAACGAGTCATCATTCTATCAAGATTTTTCAAACACTCATCAAATAAATCACCCACAACACTAAAGTCGTCCATGAACACCTCCAAAATATTTTCCACCATATCGGTGAAAATAGCCATCATACACCGCTGAAATGTAGCCAGCGCATTACACAACCCAAAAGGCATTTGAGAAAAGGCAAAGGTGCCATATAGACAAGTGAATATGGTATTCTCCTGATCTTCCGGAGCAATCAAGATTTGGTTGTCTCCAGAATACCCATCCAAGAAATAGTAGAAGGCACGCCCAGCAAGCCGGTCTAACTTTTGATCAAGAAAAAGCAATGGAAAGTGATCCTTGCGGGTCACTTTATTCAACTTGCAGTGGTCCATGCATACCCTCCAACCGGTGATGTTTCTGGTAGGAATCAACTCATTTTGTGAATTTTCAACCACGGTCATGCCACCCTTCGGTACATATTGCACCAAAAAAGTCCACGAGCTATCACAGATGGGGTACACAACCCCGGCATCCAACTACTTAATTACCACCTTTTTCACAACTTCTTGCATTTCTTCGTTCAACATCCTTTGATGTTCCAAGGAGGGATTCACATCATCTTCCAGAATAATCTTATGCATACAAAATGCAGGGCTTATACCCTGAATATCAGCTAAAGTCCATCCAATTGCCTTTTTACGCTTTTGAAGCACTGCCAATGTAGCATCAACATGCATGTTAGTAATACAAGAGGAAAGAATAACTGGTAAAGTTGAACTAGGGCCTAAGGACTCATATCTGAGGTGTGGAGGTAATGGCTTCAATTGCAACACCGGAGGTTCCTCGATTGAAGGGTTTGTTGGAGGAGTCTTTCTATTTTCAAGATCCAAAGAGAGTTTCCTAGGATCATAAGAATAAGAGCACATTCCATGTAAAGCATTCGCACACTCCACTCGACCCTCATCATCATTGACATCAAGATTCAACAATACGGCTTCTAGAGGGTCCTCCACATTGATCAATGCACTAGAATCATCAACTATCACTGCCATGACAAGATCCACAAAAGAGCACAACTTGGGCTGCTTCATTGACTTGCACACATGAAAAACCACTTTCTCATCACCCACCCGGAAGGTAAGTTCCCCTGCTTTCACATCAACTAAGGCCTTCCCCGTAGCAAGGAAAGGTCTCCCCAATATGATCAGAACTTCATAATCTACCTCACAATCCAATATCACAAAATTAGCTGGCAAGATAAATATGTCCACTCGAACAAGCACATCATCAATAATACACAATGGTTTTTTCATCGTTCTATCTGCCATTTTCAATCTCATGGAAGTCGGCCTCGGTTGACCAATACCCAAAGTCTTGAAAACTAAGTAGGGCATCAAGTTGATACTTGCCCCTAAATCACATAGAGCCTTAGCAAAGTCGCACTCCCAATGGTGCAAGGAATGGTGAAAGCACGGGGATCTTCTAGATTCGGGGCCATTGAGTGCACAATTGCACTAACTTGGTGGATTATCTTGATAGTTTCGCAATCCATGGATATTTTCTTTGTCACCAAGTCCTTCATGAATTTAGCATAGCCCGGCATTTGTTCTAGAGCTTCCACCAAAATCACATTAATGGATAAGCTCTTCATCATGTCAATAAGCGTTTTCAACTAATTCTCATTTTTTTGTTTCGCGAGCCTTTGAGGATAAGGTGGAGGTGTCCTTGGCAAAGGAGCCTTGGCTTTAGGCACAACCGGCTCCGGCATGTCTATTATGTTTTCCGTAGACGGGTTCACGTCATCCTGAGTTTTCACCTCGTCATCTTGAATATCAATTATCGCTTCTTCATTCACATTCTCATCAATCACATTTTCAACTACCAAAGGAACTTCATCTTCTTGCAACTCAACTTCATTACTCAAAATTTGCTTTTGTTTAGAGGCATTCACATCACCGCCTCGTTCACTCCCTGTAGTTACCGCCATAACATGATTGTTCCCACCCTTCAGGTTGACTACCATATCACTTGGTAAAGCCCCCTTAGGGTGATTATTCAAGGACTGTGAGCATCAGAATCCGCATTCTTTTTCATCATCTGTTCAAACGTCATTTCAATTCTCCCCATGTCATTGTTGGAAGAACTAGGACCTTGGGATTGAAACGGGGGTAGATTGTTCGGCTGTTGATACATTGGGGCCTTTTAAAGCCTTGCCTCCGATTTTCTTGATTGCCATTGTTCCAACCACTTTGATTATTGTTACCACCCCTGATTGTTTTGATTATTGTTCTGATTTCCCCAAATGGAATTTTGGTTGTTGTTCCCCTAATTACCATTGCCTTGTTGTTGTTGATTGCCCCAATTGCCTTGGGGTATCCATTGTTGTTGGTTGGAAGAATTTCCCCTTTGGCTTTGATAGTTGTTCACGTATTGTACTTCTTTATTCTGCCCATCATAACCATCATTTTGGAATCCACTACAATCATTGTCAAATTGATCTGAACTCCCTTGGTTCTGTTGACCTCTTTGTCTTCTTTTGTTCACTAGCATGTTGACACCCTACATGGCACTCACTTGGAGAGGATTTTGAACTTGTTACAACTGTGCCTTTGCTAGTTGGTTCATTGTTGTTGTCAGTTCTGTTATAGCCTGTCCATGATCATGTAGCTCCTTGTGCAAATAAGTGACCTTGGATTCACCCTGGGGAACATTGGCTATACTTTGCCAAGCGGAGGACGTGTCAGCCATATCGTCAAGAATGGCACAAGCCTCATCATAAGTCAGCTTCATGAAATTACCCCCGGCAAGTTGGTTCACTATGTATTATTTTGTTGTGTTGATGCTCCAGTATAAAGTCTGTTACATCATTGTCTCAGTCATATCATTGTTGGGGCATTCCTTCACCATGGTTCTATATCTCTCCCAAATCTCATGCAATGGTTCGGTGAGCTCCTGCTTGAAAGCTAAGATCTCATCCCTCAATGCTGCCATATGCCCCGGTAAGAAGAACTTTGCAATGAACTTATCCACCAACTCATCCCAAATAGTGATGGAATGATTGGGAAGTCGCTCAATCTAATCCAACGCCTTCCCTCTAAGTGAAAATGGGAAGAGTCTCAACCGAAGTGCATCCTCAGACACATTAGTTTGCTTGCTCCCCCAATAGGTATCCACGAAACCCTTGAGATGTTTGTAAGAATTCTGAGTGGGAGCACCCATGAAATACCCTCGCTTCTCCAACAATGTCAGCATCACATTAGTAATTTGAAAATTACCCGCCCGAATCTGGGACGGGACAATTGCACTAGCATAGCCTTGGATGGGAAGTACTCGAGGAGTCACCCTTGGAGGTGGCGGAAGAGGGTCTGGAATATTTTCATTGGCGTTGGCCTGGTGGCCTCTACGTTGTGCTTGAGGTACAATAGGCACATCATCATCTCTGACATCATCTACCCCTCCCCCCCCCCCCCCCCCCCCCNCCCTTGAGTTGTTTGTAAGCATCTGAGTGGGAGCACCCGTGAAATACCATCGTTGCTCCAACAATCAGCATCTCATTAGTAATTTGAAAATTGCCCTCCCGGATCTGGGGTAGGACAATTTCACTAGCATAGCCTTGGTTGGGAAGTACTCGAGGAGCAACTCTTGGAGGTGGCAGAGGAAGGTTTGGAATATTTTTATTGGCATTGGCCTGGCGGCCTCTACATTGTCCTTGAGGTACAAGAGGCACCTCATCATCTCTGACATCATCTACCTCCTCCCCCCCAATCATATTTCCAAGAGGGTCATTGTTGGTTGCTGCCATTTTGTACCTGAAGTTGTGACACACACAAATTAGTAACGCATAAAGAAAGAAGAACAATACACAAAACTATTTAGATAGATAGCCAAAACTGTTAGCTCCCCGGCAACAGTGCCAAAAAGTGATCGAGGCCACGAGGCCAACCTTATACAACTACAAAGTAACAAGAGTGGTCGAAGTAGCTTTTACCCGAGAAGGTCGGGATCGATTTTCACAAGGAGCTAGAGATAGAAATTGAGTTTCTATCTAAACTGGAGTTGCGTAGTTGTTTTTAATTGCACTTCTAAACATAGTTGATTTTGATATTACTTCCAAACTTATACTACTAAGATGTTAAATTAGGCTAAGTTAAGCTAAGAGTAAACTATTGAAGGTTGTCTAAATAGTTAGAAGGCACTAGGGAAGTGACTTTCTCCTAGGTGGATATTTGATGGGTTCTCGAGTCTAAGGCTAGGTTGTCATATTTGAGGATTACGATATAACTATTGCACGATTCTACTCACTCTATACCTCTCGGTAGTTCGAGTGATTTTGCCCTAATTAACTTTCTCATGATCAATTGGGTAAGATAATTTGTGCAAGCAATTGAGGTTCAAGTCGGGTATTACTATCTCTAGGTTTAACCCTTTAATTGGGACTATCAATCTCTTGAATATGCCCCAATTCCTTGTTGGACTAATTTCATAGACTTAGGCTATCTTTCTCAAGAAGAGCCAAAGTCAACTAGGCATAAACTAGTGTTTGCAACCACTAATTTAAAATTAAAACCGTAATTTAGTCCAAATATCAAACACCCATAGACATTCAAGCCTTAAAACACAAGACTCATCAATTACCCACACTAGGGTTGAGCCACGACCCTAGCTAATGGGCCTAGCTACTCATGATTATAGAAGAAAATAAAGAAATAGATGAAGATAAACCCATAATATTTAATTACTAACTAAAACTTGAAGATTAAATGATAAAACTACTGTAAAATTACTCAAAATAGTAAAACATTAATGTTCACGAGCGCAACTATGCGTAAAACTATAGCTGATCAACTAAAAATGAGAAAAGAAACTATTTATATTAGGCCAAAAATTTTGGACAAAAATACCCCTGCAGGACTAGTGCGGACCGCACAAAATCGAGTGCGGCCGCATTAAGGCTCTTGGCTGAAACAATCTGCTCTCTGAACTTGGCCACCGCGGGCCGCACAAAATGCATCGCGGTCGCGGTAGCTGTTGCGGTCCGCGCAAACCGTGGACCCCGTTGGTAATGTTCCTCCAACTTGGCAACTCTCTGAACTTTAGGTTTGCGGACTGCACAAAATCGAGTGCGGTCCGCATGAAATGTTTTGCGGCCGCATTGCTTGACTGCCTGAAATGAGCACTCTCTGAACCTCCTATTTGCGGACCGCACAGAATGAAGTGCGGCTGCATTGGTCCTGTTATACTGACTTGGACTTGTTCTTGGTACTTGTGCATGATTTAATCCTTTTTGAGTTGGTTTTGACGAATTGTCACATTTTTGACCAAATCCTGCAACTAAGTACAACATGTGAGCCTTTGGAACTGTTTTGTACACCTTTCTATTCAAAACTCAAGTAAGAATGAGTGTAAAATGCATCATAATTCCTAGTTATCAGGGATCGCTGTTAGCATTTTTTAAAAATGCGGAGGGAGGGGAGGGGGAGGAGGGTGGTTCTATTTCTCTCATGTGGGGAAGAAGACCATTAAAGTATAGCGCGATGTAATACCGCGCTATATTTAAAAAATATCTTTTTTTTTTATAATAAAAATATATGTTGAGTCCAAAAAATTAATATTTAGGTTTCGAACTCGAAATGGGAAAGGTGAAACGTACCAAACATCATAGAGGATTGATGGTTGACAGCCCAACTTTCAACCCGTCTGTGGAGAGCTTTAGGATGATGTCACGTGGTTCTCACACCTCCCCCTCCTCACCCGCTTGAAACTTGATAGGACCACCTCATCATTGAAAATCTAACATCTATATCTGCTTCACACGTGCTACCCCTTACCTTTCGCTACTTCTTTTAATTATTATTTTGACTTAATTGAAGTCTAAAAGGCAAAAATATTTAAATGAATCACGAAATGTCGCTTCAAATTTCATATGGTACCAACCAATATAATTTTGTGCTAGTAATTTAATTAAGCCCCTTTGTTTTTGTTTCCATAATACTTTCAATTATTGATTCTACCGAAATTCACGTGTTAAAGTAGAGGACTTTATGGATTTAATAAGCATCACATTTTTTGTTATTTCAGGGGGCATGCAAAAGCTAAAAAGTATTTATATGTCGGTGACCTGATTTAACTTATTTCAGAAAATAGTGAGGCTATTCATAAATTCAATTCAATAAAACCTGACGGATGAATGAACACAATCATTTAGAAGGTCATAAAAGTTGAACTTGATTCCAACATTAATGCTGAATTAATCTATTAATCAATATAACTTGAACAGTATTGTGATGAACGATTCTAATAAGAAATTCTATTTGCGAATGCAATTAGAAAAAAGCTTGATAAAGTTCGCATTGAATTAAGATTCTGCTGTCTTGTAAAAGACTTAATTAAAAGAAAGACAAGAAAATAGTCGCATTATGACTCTTTGATCTCCTTAACTTCTTTTAATTTTTTAACTCAATACCAACACTAATTTCTTGCACACATGTTTGGTGATGTTACCTGATCACGCCCAACTATGCCTTATAAAAAGGACAATGCGGTTGCTGCAAATATAATCCGGTTTACAAGTCCGGAGTCGAATCCCACAGAGAACTAAGGTTTAGCTACAGCTGTTCACTATCACCAAGAAGACAA
>MU760494.1:64097-78514 GCA_026770625.1 Nicotiana glauca
ATTCCATAACATCTATATAGCTCGGAATCACACCTACAAGGCATAAAACACACAATTAGTGCAAAACACTAGCGATTAAAGCACAAACTCAACTAAAGTGCATTAAATTAGAGTGTAATAATTGACTAAAATACGTAATTATAGCCTATCATCATTACCTAAAGTTGAATTTCGCTCAAAAGCTGTCTGACCTCAGATCTGTGTAATGTATCGAGCAAAATCATAATTAAGATATTGAATGCCAATATATATGAAGTAACTTACTGGCATTCTGCAATGAGTTCAAGTTAATTTTTCTGTAAACTATCAAGTCATCTATGAAGTAATTAATTACAAGGGGTAGATTTCATAAATGATAATATAACTATGATTTCTTTTAATTTTAATTATCAAAGTCATATAACTTTATTTTTCACACAAAAATCATAAAACTTTCACTAACTGACATAAAAATTATAGTGACCGAAAAATACAATTTCCCGATAGTATTTTCTTATTCCACGTGTTTTTATTTTTTCATTTTCAATCTAATAAATAATAATCTAATTAAAATAGGAGAAATATATATTTTTAACCCTTAAACTAGGAATGACCCAACCCGACCCAGTATCCATATCCATAATATTAAAATAATACTAACAATAAATTCTTCTTGTACAAAAAACTTAAATTGGAATGAATGAGATTGTGAAAAAAATAAAAAGAAATAAAAGGTATAATTAGAGAGCACTTGAAATAATAATTCTATATTGAATGAAAAATTGAAAAATAAAATAAAAGATAGAAGTATCGTATTTTGAAAGATTCACTTAAATATATACACAGCATATCGCCAGTTTTATATATATATATATGTATGTGTGCGAGCGCGCGCGTGTGTATTATCAACTATTTCTACATAAGACGACAAGACGATATCTTGAGCAGTTACATATTCAGGATCCTTGACACAAATTGACGAGTTCCATATATATATGTGTGTGTGTGCGCGCGCGCGCGCGTATTATAAACTATTTTTACATAAGACGACAAGACGATATCTTGAGCAGTTACATATTCAGGATCCTTGACACGAATTGACGAGTTCCATATATATAATTTACTTCTTAATACAATTTCTTTCATTTATATATGGCAATTAGATCGGGTGGTCGAATTGGGTCATTCCTATTTTAGTTGGATTATTATTTGTTAGATAGAAAATAAAAATAACAAATTGCGGAATAGGAAAATAATACTAAAAAGTTGTATTTATGGCTACTATGATTTTTGTTTGAGTTAATAAAAGTTTTATAATTTATGTGTGTGAAAATAAAGTTCTATGACTTTGATGGAAAAATTCATAATACCATATAACCATTTGTGAAATTTACCTAATTACAAGTAATAATTAGATAAACCCTCCGTTTCATATTAAATGGAGTACTTTTCTTTTTAGTCTGTTCCAAAATAAATGACACATTTCTAAATTTGGAAATAATTCAACTTTAATCTCCTCATTTTACCCTTAACGAGAAACTTTTATAACCACACAAAAGTCATGGCCTCGCAAAGCTTTACCCCTTAAGCTTTTAAGACCACAAATTTCAAAAGTCTTTCATTTTTCTCCTTAAAGTTCGTATCGAGTCAAACTGCCTCATTTAATTTGAAACGGAGGGAGTAATAAGCATTAGGAGTAACTGATAACCTAATAAAAATGGTAACTAGCATGTTATAAAAAGTTATACACTCTCAGTATATATACTATACAACTTAAATTCTTTGTAAATTAACAAATAATTCAGCGAAAACGATATATCAGTAATTGCATCAAATGCATAATAAGAAAAGGATTTAAATTGCATACGCCGATAGTGTAATGAATTTGTTGTACTAATATGTATGTAATTCAACAATTACAGAAAGTTACTTATCGTTTAATTTAGGTTACCCATCAATGTTATAAAATAAAAATTATCATTAATTATCTTTTATGTTACCCGCTTGTAAATATTTTTTTTAATTTTGTGGCATTGGTTCATAGTAGTAGTTATTAAACTCATAAGAAACAAGCGTACTATGTTTCCATATCACGTTGTCAAAGCCAACTTTGTCCGTTCCAACGTTAACCTCAAAAAAATGCGAAGTGGAGTAATAATAATTCTAGTGTACTAGAGCTAAACCCTAGGTAATTAAGGAGTGAAAAAGAAAGAATGTCGAAGAAGATGAAAGTGAGTTTTTTGTACGAGGAAGCGTCAACTCCAATTCCTGTATCAATCATTTGCCTAATGGAGAAATGAAAATTGGGGAATGATGCAAAGCAAAATACTCATTTGGACGAGAATAGGATTTAATTTGCCTCCCCCCACGTAACCCTTGTTACTGTTGTCACTACTGTGTTAAAATACAAAATCAGAAAGATTGTTAGAATAAAAAACTGGAAAAAAAACTGGAAAATATAAAAAAAATATTCCGAGTCCACAATTTGCTTGTGCGTCCTTAAGAAATTTTAACTCCTTCACACGTTGCCAAGGTAATGGGTTAAATCCTCCCAGGATGAAACGGAATAAACCTTCCTGCAACAGTGACAATATAGACTGCAGGATACCAACGAACTCAAAGAACGGAGCAAAATCACACTTACGAATTTAGAAGAGATTTTGCAAAATAGAATGCAGGATTTTCAGAAGAAAGGAAGTTTTGTAATTTTTTCAGCGTGTGGAAAACGAAGCCACGCCGTAGAATTTATAGGCAATTATTGGAAGAGGTGTGATGTCTGTTCAGGAAAAAGTGTCTGTTCAAGAAGGGAAAAACCAATGTTCAGCATTTTTGGATTTCAGATATCAGTTAATTTCGTTATTTAACTAATTGGCATTTAATTATTTAATTATTAATTAATTAAATTTTATCCAAAAATAATCTTATCAACGACGTGAGGGTTCATTCTCTTCAACTCCTTTTAAGAACTCTAAGAAGTGATCATATATATATACATACAAATGTAGTTGTGCCTCACCAATGAGGGACAAAGTTCATTTGACAAAGCTCACTTGATTCAAATTTTTCAAATTTTCATTTCCCTCCATTTTTTTTTCCCTCCATTTCTCAATTTACCCTCTTAGACATTAAAGCTCAATGCTTAAAGCCCAATGCTTAAAGTCCAACAGTTACTACTCTCGTGGCACAAATTAAGAGTAGGCGTTTGGAGAGTTCAAATTGAATATGAAAATTTCGATTATGATTTTTGCTTCTTGAATTGAAAAAATTACAATTCAAATCAATACAAATAAGCTCGAACCAAATCGGTTTTTCTGCACACCTCGCTGCGCAATGGAAAAATCCCATAGACGCTCAAATTCTTGCAATATTAACCAGATAGGTGTTATTTTTCATTTCATATAAATAACTGTTCTTACGTTATATATATGAATTAACAATATAAAAGTTATTTATACAATCAATTTATTTCAAGGTATTACAAGTATTTTTATATATAGTAAGATGTTGAAACTTGGCATAACATGTTATTAAATTGCATAATTTATATAGCTTAAATCTTAAATATATAAGCAAGCGGTTGAAATGGGATGGTTCTTTTTTTCCTTTTTCCTATTGGCATCAATCGAATTCGTCTTTTCCTTTTACGGATGCTCTTTCTTTTCGTTCCCCCTTTTGAGAATATAATTATACGAAAGCTTTATTTATTAGCAGTGACCACAATTCCACTGGAGGGACCTTCCTTGATCATTCTAAGTGGACTAGTTATAAAAAGTCACCTTCACGATCTTGACATTGTGGGTTCAATTTCCCCTTTCTATCTTCAAAACCTAAACAATATAAATACAAGAAAAAATGTAAATCTTTTAATTTATTTCACACCATATCTTTTTGTGTGTGGCATATATTATTCAGATGCAATCGACTGACCGGAGCCTTTTGATGGATCAAACCTTGACCAACTTTTTCCTAGGGTTGCATATCTCATTTAATATATCTTGCTGCAGTCCAAACTTTTTATGACTTTAACTACCCCCTTTTATTTTTATCGAACAATATATCCCATTAATTAATTTTAGAAGTTTCTTATGGTATTTTTTTCCCCCCTGAATTCGAATGTTACAATTTGTAACTTAGTCTTTGTACTTGATTTATTTATATACTGCAACATAAAGGTGGATACTTTCATATTTTTATAAAATTTTTATAATTTGATTTTTGTCTAAATTAAACTAACCTTAGGTTAGTAATGAATAGGAGTACTACTAGTGCAAGTAAACGCGTCACCTTGCAATTTTTTTAATGAAATATTGAAACATAGGAGTACTAGTCCAAGTAAACGCATGGCCTCGTATATAGTTTATCCCGATAATTTAAAAAGAGGAGTTAGACGTTTTGATAATTTGATTTGAAAAAACACAAATAAATGAATATAAAAGTAAGATCACATGAAAAATGAAATCCTAGTTGTTTGATTGTAAAGAGGAAAAAAATATATAATACACAAATATATTAAAGATCACAGAACCTTTTACCTAATGATGTAAAACAACCTAACTAACGATTTATCAATTAATTGAACTAGAATCTCTGTAGCTTCTATATATGTATGCTGTTCTAATAAGCAAGCGAGAGAGAAACCAAGCTATAAAGCCACATATAGTTGGATATTATTTTACTTAAAATCAAAGGCTACGACAACAGCTCCACCAAACATTAGATAGGTTTTTTAATTTATTCAGTTTCCTCATCTATTGGTCCAAAAAGCTGAAATCTATCTCTATTTTGAGAACTTGTATTATGAAGAAAATCATTACAATAACGTCAGATGTTCATTTCAAAGGTGCTATTCATGTCATACATATACACGAGTTCTCGTTTTATTTTAATGACTTAACCAATCACCTTTTGTAGCCCCAAAAAGTACACAAGGTTTATATTAATTATACATTTATTTTTATATGTTGGTCGTAATGGTGGACTGAGTGAAACAATGAACTGGCATTTAAAAATTTGCAACTTGCGCAACACTATGTCTTCCTTAGCTTCATTAGCCAGTCAATGAAAAATGAAATCATTTCTAGTAGTAATAAAATTTAGTATACTACATGATAAGTTTCTATCTTGAGCAGTAGATTTAATTTGTCACTACAACAATATAGTAGTAGTTTATTTTAGGATATGGAGCGCGTGTAAAAAAAATTATTACTTTTTTCTTTAGCTTGTTTCTTTCCTTCTTTTTGTTTTTGGAGGTTGGTGGGTCATGATATTGAAGGTGATAAAATTAAAAGGGACAGAAAGGCAGGAAAGTTTCATTATTGTAATTATGGAACAGTTAAAATTAGGAAAAGAAAGGGTTGATTGTTGTAAGAAGTATATGAGTGTAAAAGAAAAGAGGCTAAGGGTCTTTCTCAAATGAGTCACTTTCCCCATCTGATGATTACATTAAATAAAGGACCAAACATTCTCATGGTATGCCTCCTCTGTCTCGATTAAATTAATTTTCAGCTTTTTCTTGTTCCCACTGTGTAACTTCATTGTTATATAAGTATTTATTCACCTCAGAAAATTGGAAATTAAAGGGAAGAAGGATAAAAAAGAAAAAGAGGGGAGCAATGAGGTGAAAATAGATGGGTGATGGACCCTATAAGGAAAGGGACATGAAATTATTGAAAGGTTGAAGAGGCCAAAGGAAAAAGAGAGGGGGGGAGTGACAGACTCAAATTTCTTTTCCTTACTTTTTCTTTTCTGATTTTCCATCCAAACAACCTTCTATTGGGGGATTTTTGAGGCCCTATATTACAGGTATCCAACAACATCTACATGGTGGTCCAGAAGGGGGTCCACGTGGCCAGTCCGGCAGAGTGTGGCCCAAGCCACGTGGGAGCTGTGGTCCATGTGGGTCATGATGTGTCATTTAGCTGACACGTATGCAATAGAAAAACGTGACAGACTGTTACGGGGAAGGTTGAGTATGGACAATGGGGTTTGCTTTTGCCTATGGTAGCGGGCACAGACTGGATAGAAATTTAATTCAAAAAATCCAGTTTTGTAGCTTCTATCACTAGTTAGGTAAAAGTATGATATGAAACACAACTAACAGCCACGAAAAAAAAAATTAAAACACCTAACAGCCATATTTTGGCCACGAGATATGGTAACCACGAATGAGGAGCCAATCAGTATTTGGAGTATGAGAATCAATAACTCAAGATTTTTATGGGAAATTTAATTTTATGTAGTTTTACATATTCAAAAATAACGTAAATCAAGAGTACCATAAATTGTAGTAATTGTTATATTTAAAAATATTTGGAAATAGCGAGATCATCTCACTTAGAAGTTGCTTTTTGGAATCTGTAATACATCATAATCTTACCAGAAAGAGATTGATTCTTGTCTATATATGTCATCCTCTATTCAGCTGTCTTGTTACTATTAAGGTAGTAAATTGGACAAGAGGGGTTGCTCTGATGGTAAGCAACCCCCACTTCCAACCAAGAGGTTGTGAGTTCGAGTCTCCCCAAGAGCAAGGTGGGAAGTTCTTGGAGGGAAGGATGCCGGGGGTCTATTTGGAAACAGCCTCTCTACCCCATGGTAGGGGTAAGATCTGCATACACACTACCCTCCCCAGACCCCACTAAGTGGGATTATAGTGGATTGTTATTGTTGTTGTATTAAGGCAGTAAATTATTCTTAAAATTTTGCATCAGGAAAATGACTGTTTAAAGTATTAGTAGTGTTACTATTATAATTAATGATAAGTTCAGCTGCTGCCAACAACCAATTCTAAAAGTCCACCATTGTTGAAGCCACCAACACATTCTAGAAGCCACCATTGTTGAATGGAGAATTCAACCACCAACCACCTTCTTTAAGGCTGTAAATAGAGCCTTATATTTTACACACACAAAAATCAATCCAGAGATCTCAAAATACAATCCAGGAAGAGATTGTGAGAACAAAAATGAGTTTAGTGAGTTTTTTTTTTTAGAGAGAAATTCTTGGTGTAAATTCTCTGTAATTCTATTCTTGTGTAATAGAGTTGTTTTTCCTCCCAAATAATCGTCATAGTGATCAGAGAATCACAACAAGTGGTATCAGAGTCTTCGATTCTGTGTTCATCGAGAAATACCGGAACACGAAAATTTCAACCCGGATCTGCATTTTTTCGAAAACGTGATTTTCGGTGTGTTTTGATCATTTCATTAGATTCCTTGCGTCGATATGAATACAACGCAATTTTCCGGAGGCAAAACAAAGCTAAAACGAAGAAGTTATGACAATTTAAAGTTATGATCTATTTTTATTTTCTATCCAAGGAAGAAGAAGGTGAATAGTAATCGCCCAGTCAGCACCACGTCATCACCCAGTCAGCGTCTAGTCAGCGCCCAGTCATCATAAATTTCAAATTTTCTGAAATTTATGAAATAACCCCTGAAGTTACTGCAATTACAAATCTGCCCCAAAAGTTAAGAATATTTTTAATTTAACCCCAATAGTTTGGTGTAAATTTGAAAATTTCTGGAGGCCCTATTTTGACCCAAGAAGAGTCCATCCTACCATTTTTCACCATTCCGGACGCGTTGGTGAGGTCTGTTTGGTGAGAATCTGCTCCAAAATTTGACCAAGCCATTTTAAAGATATAATGAAAGAGTCATCATCATCTGGAGCTATGATAAAGCTTACTGCCACAAATTACACATTGTGAAGACCTCGGATGGAAGATCTCCTCAGTTGTAAAGATTTGTTTGATCCCATAGAAGCTAAGGGTAAGAACCTCAATTCCACCAAAGAAGCAGAGTGGAAGAAATTAAACAGAAAAACTATCGGTCAAATTCGACAATGGATTGACGATAGCGTTTTTCATCATGTTGCATAAGAGACAGACGTGTATGCCCTCTAGGTAAAGTTAGAAGGGATGTATCAAGCCAAGACCGCTAAGAACAAAGCCTTGTTGATGAGGCGTTTGGTAAATTTGAAGTTAAAGCACGGAACTTCAGTTACCGAGCATACCAGTGAGTTTTAGAGCTTGATAAATCAATTATCGTCTGTTGACATGCCGCTCGGGGATGATATGCAAGCCCTACTACTTCTTAGTTCTCTTCCTGATAGCTGGGAGACGCTGGTAGTCTTTCTCAGTAATTCAGTTTCTAGTGGAAATCTGACCATGTCTATGGTTAAAGATGCCTTATTTAATAAAGAAGCCATAAGAAAGGACATCGATCATGGTGAGTCGCATACCCTTATTACAGAAAGAGGGAGACAACAAGAAAAAAGTCAAGATAATAGGAGAGACAGAAGCAAGAGTATGGGAATATCCACAAATGGTAGGAAGTCATCATATGCGTGCTACCACTGTGGAATAAAGAGCCATTTAAAGAAGAACTGCATAAAATTGCAGAAGGAGAAGGAGCAGTTGAAGAAGAATGATGGAGATGCATTAGTCACTACCCACGGAGAGGTAGCCATTTTTTCCTTCCAAGAAGAGACATGCCTTCACGTCTCAAGTCAAGAAGACAACGAATGGGTGGTAGATACTGCAACATCATACCATGCCACATCCCGAAAAGATTTCTTCACAACATACAAAGCAGGAGACTTTGGAGTAGTGAAGATGGGGAACACTTCTTCCTGTGAGATAGTTGGAATTGGTGATATCAAAATACAAACAAATATCGGGAGTACAATGATATTGAAGGATATCCGTCATGTGCCAGATCTTTGTCTAAACCTAATATCAAGTATAACTCTTGACAAATAGGGCTATGATAGTTATTTCGGAAAAGGCACATGGAAATTGCTGAAAGGGGTTATGATTCTCACTCGAGGACATATTTGTGGCAACTTATATAAAACTTATGTGAAGGTATGTTCAGACAGCCTCAATGTTATTGAAAAAGAGGCATCTCAAAACCTGTGGCACCAGAGACTCGGTCACATGAGTGAAAAGCGGATATCAATTCTAACGAAAAAACAGCTTATCAGAATGGACAAGAATCCTGCTTTAGACCCATGTAATCATTGCTTATTCGGAAAGCAACATAGAGTCTCTTTTACATTTTCTTCAACTAGAAAATCAGAGTTACTCAGTCTGGTACACTCTGATATTTGTGGTCCCATGGAGGAGAAATCACTTGGCGGTAATAGGTATTTTCTGACTTTCATTGATGATGCTTCTCGAAAGGTGTGGGTGTACTTCTTATAGACAAAGGATCAGGCTTTTGATTATTTCAAGATCTTTCATGCCATGGTAGAGCGTGAAATAGGAAAGAAATTAAAATGCCTTCGCTCAGATAATGGAGGCGAGTATACTTCCAAGGAGTTCGATTCCTATTCCAAGATACAAGGGATTCGACATGAGAAGACGGTCCCACGCACCCCATAACACAATGGAGTAGCCGAGAGAATGAACCGGACAATTATGGAAAGAGTCAGAAGTATGATCAGTATGGCAAAGCTGCCTAAGCCATTTTGTGGAGAAGCTGTTTGCCGCATGCTACCTAATCAACCGGTCACTATCAGCCCCGTTGAATTTTGAGATTCTAGAGAAAATGTGGTCTGGTAAGAATCCCTCATATTCTTACTTAAGGGTATTCGGTTGTTTAGCACATGCACATGTATCCAAAGAGCTCAGGAAGAAGCTTGATGGTAGAACTATACCATGTATCTTCATAAGCTATGAAGATGAAGAATTTGGGTATAGATTATGGGATCCAATACAGAAGACGGTAATCAGAAGTAGGGATTTTGTATTCCACGAAAACCAGACAATTGAAGACATTGAAAAGCCCACAATGTCTCAAGAAAGAAGTTCCAGTGCCCAAAAAGTTGGTCCAGATCCACTACTATTGCAGTTTGCCACAAATAGCATGGGGGAGCATGAAGCAGTACCAGAAGCAGAACAAGAGGATGTTTGGTAGGGGGAGGCACAAACCCCTCAGGAAACTACAGAACCATCGTAGGGGAACGATGATGGTACACCTCCTGAAGCTAATAATCAACAATCTCGTCGATCTGAATGAGGTCGGATTCCATCAACTCGATACTCAGAAACGGAGTATATTCTTCTTTCTGAAGGTGGAGAACCAGAGAGTTTCCATGAAGCTATATCTCATAAGGATAAAGAAAAATGGCCGCAAGCAATGACTGAAGAGATGAACTCTTTACAGAAAAACAACACTTATGATATTGTGAAACTTCCACAAGGAAAGAAGGTACTGAAGAGTAAATGGGTATTCAAGCTCAAGAAAGATGGCAGCGGAAAGGTGGTGAAGCACAAAGCCCGGTTAGTAGTCAAAGGATTCCTACAGAAAAAGGGAATTGACTTTGATGAAATATTTTTACCAGTTGTAAAATTGACTTCAATCCGTATCATCCTTAGATTGGTAGCCAGTTTGAATTTGGAGCTTGAACAAATAGATGTCAAGACAATATTTCTTCATGGTGATCTAAATGAAGAAATCTATATGGAGCAGCCGGAAGGTTTTGAGGTTTCAGGAAAAGAAAATCTCATATATAAGCTTACGAAAAGTTTATATGGCCTAAAATAAGCACCGAGGCAGTGGTACAAAAAGTTTGACTCATTTATGGTAAGTCAAGGATATAAAAGGACTGCTGCAGATCAGTGTGTTTACATTCAGAGATTTTCGGATGGCAATTTTGTTGTACTTCTACTTTATGTAGACGACATGTTGATCGTCGGACAAGATGCAACAAAAATTAGACAGTTGAAGAAAGAACTCTCTAAGTCCTTTGAAATGAAAGACTTAGGTCCAGCTCAGCATATTTTGGGGTTGTAGATAACTCGAGATAGGAGAAACAAGAAGTTATGGCTGTCTCAAGAAAATTATATTGAACGGGTGATCAAACGGTTCAATATGAGTAATGCAAAACCAGTAGGTGCCCCTTTGGCAAACCACTTCAAGTTGAGCAAGAGTTTGTGCCCCTCATCCAAGAAAGAGATTGAGGAGATGTCTACAATTCAATATTCTTCAGCATTTGGAAGTCTGATGTATGTCATGGTTTGCATGAGGCCAGATATCGCACATGCGGTAGGTGTGGTAAGTCGTTTTCTTTCTAACCCTGGAACGAAATATTGGGAGGCAGTTAAGTGGATACTCAGGTATCTTAAAGGTACTTCAAAATCAAGTCTGTGCTTTGGGGGAGCTGATCTAGTCTTGGAAGGCTATACAGATTCAGATATGGCCGGAGATCCTGATGGAAGAAAATCAACCTCAGGATATGTTTATACTTTTGCAGGGGGAGCTGTGTCATGGCAGTCAAGATTGCAGAAGTGTGTTGCACTATCCACAACTGAAGCAGAGTATATTGCTATAGCGGAAGCTGGAAAAGAAATGTTGTGGTTAAAGCGGTTTTTCCAAGAACTAGGGATAAATCAAACAAAGTATAAGATACATTGTGATAGTCAAAGTGCAATTGATTTAAGCAAAAACACAATGTATCATTCTCAGACAAAGCATATCAACATTCGCTATCACTGGATACGCGAGGTGATGGATCAACAACTGTTGAAACTAGTGAAGATCCATATGAAGGAGAATCCAGCAGACATGTTAACAAAGGTGGTCGTTCAAGAAAAGTTAGAGCTGTGCAGAGACATAGTTGGAAAAACATTCAGATAGTAGCTGTGTTGGAATGCAGCTGAAGGGAGAGAATTGATAAGTTCAGTTGTTGCCAACAACCAATTCTAGAAGCCCACTATTGTTGAAGCCACCAACCCATTCTAGAAGCTACCATTGTTGAATGGAGAATTCAATCACCAACCACCTTCTTTAAGGCTATAAATAGAGCCTTATGTTTTACACACAAAAAAAAAATCAATCCAAAGAGATCAAAATACAATCCAGGAAGAGATTGTGAGAACAAAAGAGAGTTTGGTGAGGTCTTTTTGTAGAGAAAAATTCTTGGTGTAAATTCTCTGTAATTCTATTATTGTGTAATAGAGTTATTTTTCCTCCCAAATAATCGTCATAGTGATCAGAGAATCACAATAATTAATAGAAGAATTAATGTACGTTTAGTGTTTTTGTTAACTGCTTTCTCCCATTAGTATGTCACAGTTAAAATTTCACTAGGGAAAATTTCTGATAATTGTGTATGCTCATGAATCTTTAACTTAGATATCCGATGCTGATTTAAAGATTTCTGATGGCTTTGATTGTATCCAGGAAATAGAGAAAGCTCTGACTGTCAACGTCTTTGATGACAGCAAAGACTAGGGAGATATTACTGATGGCTGGAGTAATTAGTTACACATTCACACTCATAATATATTATTTAAGGTAAACGTTTGTGTTGTGTAAAAGTTTCTATATAGAAATATAGATTACTTTAATATTGTCATAATGTGTTAAATTAGATTTCAGATGGTTCACTCTATATTTAGGCTTGATTTTTTGTTTTTGGGAGGGAAATCTCACAATTCAATACCGATATCTATGTAAAAATTGCACGGGGTGTCCTATTTGGTCGCCTCCATTTAACCTATTACCATTTTTTTTTAAAGTTTTAACTTTTACCCAGTTTTTAAACAACTTCAATCCCTTTCCCTTTCTCCTCCTCCTTCTCCTCATTCTTCTTCTTCTTCTTCTTCTTCTTCTTCTTCTTCTTCTTCTTCTTCTTCTTCTTCTTCTTCTTCTTCTTCTTCTTCTTCTATTAAAAACTGAAAGGCACTATAATTAATTCTCTAATACTACCACCATTCCATATGTTTGACCAATTAGGCTCAAACTTCCCAGCCTTACTTCAAATTTATCGCTGAGAAGGATACTGCTAGCTTGAACATCTCTTCAACCAGAAAATACAGAATATAATTAGCTTGGTGTAAAACTTTACAATAACTTGAACTTGATAATGGTTCTGTTACAGACAAAAATCGTGTATATCATCATTTGAGGAGAAAATCAAGAATGCGAAAAAGTGAAAGAAACAAATACCTATGAACAAGGGGAGGATTACACTCATGGTGTAAATAGGCTAAACCTTCTGCAGTTCCTATTGCAATTTTTAATCTCGTTATCCAATCCAAAGACTGTCGATTTTTAAGACAAATCAGAACTTCAGCTTATATAGTGCTAAAGTTTTTACAATTGAATCAAATAACTTCAGCATCTTCTGGTGAAATTTTTGAAAAAGCTTATCTAAGACAAAAAAACTGCAGCTTATTTAGTGTTGAAATTTTTACAAATGAACTAAATAACTTCAGCATCTTCTGCTGAAGTTTTTGAAAAAGCTTTATGACAAAACTAATGAATCCAGGACAAAAAAACTTCAGCTATTTTAGTGCTGAATTTTTTACAAATGAACTAAATAACTTCAGCATCTTATCCGGGACAAAAAAACTTCAGCACTGCCTTTGCTACTTCAGGCCCGTCTATTAGAATGCTGAAGTTTTGCGTGATTGTCTTTGCTACTCTAGCCCCATATGCTGAAGTTATGCAAAAAAGTGGGTACGTTTGCAATTTTTTGCAAAGCGAGCACAAGTTAAAACGTGACTCAAAAAGCAGATATAGATACAAATCCCCCGTATCTATTGGCTTGATTTTTTTTAGAGAAATTTTCATAAAGCACTATCTTTTAGTAGTAATTAGCCATCTATAGATATCATTTGCTATATTACGGATTATAGATACCTTTTCTGTGTTATAACATGTATTTGATGTATTTAAACTATTGTATTCATGAATACAGTAGCAAAAATAGGCGTGAATTAGGAAAGTCCAACTAATCAGTTGTTGTATTCGAGTGTATTCGATTGTATTCATGGAGTGAAATATGGGATTACAGCTGGACAATTTGTATTCGACTGTATTCACAACGTGAAATAGGGGATTATACTGTTTTTAAAACGGAAAGTGAATCAATTAACATAATAGACTCCTAATATAACTCAACAAACTCAATTATAACACATAAATTTTATATTTTCAGTTATAAAAAAGATTCTCAACCAAAAAATACCCCCAAAATATAGCAATCTTCAGAGAAATTATATAATACATCTGAATACATAAATTATATTAATTAAAAAAATATATGAATACATTCATGGCATATAGCGAGACAGTGAATACAATGAAATACATAGAATAAAGCGGGATACACTGAAATATAATGAGAAAAAAAGATAATGAATACAATGAAATACATAGAATACAACGAGATACATTGAATTACAATGAAAAATGACAATGAATACAATGAAATACATGAAAATACAGCGTGATACGTTGAAAATACATTGAAATATATTAACATAAAATCAAGTTGCTCAGCCCCAAAATCCGTCGTCTTTGTTCAAGAACAAACCCTAATTTTCAGCGAATCCGTCGTCGAGCAAAACCCTGAATCTCATTGTTCCCACGCATCCTGTAAAACTATTAAATAGAAGAATTCGGAAAAAAAAAAAAAAAAAAAAA
>MU760494.1:82313-111360 GCA_026770625.1 Nicotiana glauca
TCCAATTTGCAAGACTTCAAGTCTTCAATTCATCATTTCATCTTCTAATTTTATACTCCCTCCGTTTCAATTTATGTGAACCTATTTCCTTTTTGGTCCGTGCCAAAAAGAATGACCTCTTTCCTTATTTGGAAACAATTTGCCTTTATGCAATGATTTATAGCCACACAAAATATTTGTTCCTCATTTTACACCACAAGTTCAAAAGTTTTCTCTCTTTTTTTAAACTCCGTGTCCAGTCAAATGGGTTCACATAAATTGAAATGGAGGGAGTAATTTTTATTTGGCTCTCTTTTCTTGAATTTAATTTATCGTGTTTTGTCATTCGGAATTTGAAGTTTGAAGTTCAAAATTAAAATACTTGCTTGACGTTTATTCGGGGTAACATCGGAATTGCGTAATCAACTGCTCAATTTATTGTCGAATTCGATGCACTCCCTTCAACTCTTTCTCTTATTTAATATTTTAATTGCATATTTAATTTTAGCTTATACTTTAATTTTTACAATATGTTTAATGCTGCTAAAAGAGCGTGTAAAAGAGTTACTGATAGGGGAAATAAAAAAAGAGGTAGTCATTCAGCATCTGGTAATAATAGTAATAACCCATTATCGTTTACACATATTTCCGAATCATCGCCTAATGATAATGTATATATAGATTATGAACAATTACAAGAATATTTTAAAATAAAAGATAATGAAATAGGAATGGAAGATGAGATACTAGCTACACCTACTAGTGCTGGGTCTGGTAGTGTTGGAGTTGCTACAAGGGGTGGTAGTCGTGGCACTAGTAGTAGACCACCTGTGGCTCCGACTACTAATCGTAGAAAAAGAAGTAAGGTTTGAATTTTTTTTAAATAGTAGAAGGTATTGATATAGTTAAATGCAAAATTTGTAAAAGTGAGTTTAAACATTTGACTGGAGGAAATTTAGGAGGGACTGGGACGCTTAGTAGACATATGAAAACTGATCATCCCATAGAATGGGGTGCTGATGGTGATGGAAATCAAACAACTATTAACCCTACTACTGGAGGTCTAGTGAAATATGATAAAATGAACGATCGGGAGGAGTTAGCAAAAATGATTGCTTTGGGTTGTCTACCTTTTTCTTTTGCTTCTTCATCATATCTTATTATGTATATTCAAAGGATTTACAATCCTTTATTTAAAGGTATCCCTAGAAGTACTTGTAGAGCCGATTTCTTTAGACTTCATGGACAATATCAAACATACATACGTTATTTGGTTAGCCACCTTCCTTGTAGAGTTTGTCTAACTTCTGATATTGGCCATGCTGTTAATGAAAATGATTATTTGACAATTACATGCCATTAGATAGATGATACTACTTGTATGCAAAAATATATTATCGATTTTAGATATGATGAAGATCAGAGTCATACTGCTGCGTTTATAAGTAGTACTATTTGTGAAGTTGTTAAATTTTATAATCTAACGCAAAAAGTATTGTATATGTCTTTTGATAATGCTTCTAATAATAATGCCACAATTTCAATATTAAATTTGCATTTGCAACCACCTCTTGCTGAAACTTTTCATGTTAGGTGTGCATTCATGTTTATAATTTAATTGTTAAAAATGGCCTTGATTTATTTTCAACTGAGATTACTCATGTTAGAAGAGCAGTTGGTGTTATTCAAGGAAATAATAGACAATCTAGAATAAAAGAATTTAAGAATAAGTGTATCCAGTATAACCTTAAACCTAGATTCATGCCAGACGAAATTGTTACTAGATGGAATTATACATATATATTTTTAAAATGTTGCTACAAATATAGATTCCCAATAACTGAAGTTGCTAATGCGCATTATACTGATCCAAATCGTATGTTAACAAGTGCTACTTGGGAGGTCATTAATGATGTTGTTAAATATTTACATAAATTTTATACAGCTACTGTTGAGTTTTCTGGAGCATATTACCCCACTGTTACTATGGCTTTAGTACATATAGTTGAAATTTCTTTTCCACTATCTGAATTTAAGAAGAAAGAAAAATATAAGGATGTTGTTGAAAAAATACAAGCAAAATTCAAAAAATATTTCTTTCCAATTCCTGTGATTTACTTAATTGGTGCAGTTTTAAATCCTTCTATTAAGATGTCTGATTGTCACCAATTAATGAATGCTTTATATACTTATATGGAGATTGGAGAAACTGAAACCCCAAATTTATGTCTCTATGAACAAGCTAAATGAATATTTATAACAATTATGTAATTATTATGCAAATGTAATTGATGATGCTACTCGTGCTGTAGGCAATGTTAATCCCACTATGCAATGTAGCACTTCTGCTACTGTGGATGATGAAGAAGGCCTTGATAGTTTTAATATTTTTTTCTACATTTTCTAACACTCAAAGCAGTAGCAGGAACATTGATGAACTTTAATTCTATTTGCAGAAGCAAAAAGAGCCTCGCACAAAGGAATTTTCACCGTTGGGATGGTGGCATGAGAATAGAAAGCAATTTCCTGTTCTTTTCGCTATGGCTCGGGACGTGCTAAATGTGCCAATTTCTACTGTTGTATCGGAGAGTGCATTTAGCCAAGCAAGACAACAACTTGGACACTCCCGCCACTCATTGGGAAGCAATGCTTTGGAAGTTTTAGTATGTTTTAGAGATTGGATTAGATCGGAACGAAGAAATCAAGGACATGAAGATGTTGATAGCCCAGAAGACGAGGAACTTGGAGATATATTAACACATCATAACCCATCCGAATTTAACACTCCAGAAGAAGGTCAGTCGGTTCATATTGATTATGAAGAACTTACTAAGGCAATGCAAAACCTTTGAATTTACTTGTTGTTAAAAATGTAAACCTTTCAATTTGTAAGTTTGAAATTTGAATTATGAAATAAAAGTAGCACTTGCAATAAGTGCAATTTTTTCCCATCTTCCTTGTATTCTTTAAATTAGTACAAAGTATTAATATAACTTACAATAGTTATACGAAATTCCAATTTTTTTTTAAAAAAAATACTAAACCCGTTCTGGTCTGGCCTCCTCAACCCGTAACCCTTACGGTTTAATTTTTACCCGGATGAACCTGAACCCGTTAAACCCGTTAAGACCAAGCCCGGAACCGGTCCAGAACCAAACCCGTACGGGTCCAAATAATACAGGCCCGGACCGGCCCGGACCGACCTGACCCGGCCCGGACCGACCTGACCCGGCCCACCCGTTTAACACCCTTAGAACCACCTAATAAGTAATAAGAAGTTAAATGCTAAATTTTCAAAATGAAATCAAATTCTACTGGGCCTTCCATGAATGGAGACTAATTATTGAGGAAATAATACTAAAAGCAGTAAAAATAGCACGGGTTAGTCAGTTTTCGGACTGATCATTCAATAATAGCCAGCATTTGCAAAGTCATTGAAAAATACCCACTATTTTGCTGCAACAGAGACCGGTCCAACACAATATACTGAAGATCGATGCACTTGTATATGAACTTCCAGCATATTATGCTGGAACTCCAACACGCAGAAAAATCCAGCATAATATATTGGAGATTGGAGCATGTGTGTATGAACTTCCAGCATATTATGATGGACCGGTATATTATACTGGAACTCTAGTATATTATGCTAGAGTTCCAGTATACTTATGCTGGAACTCCATTATAATATAGTGGAGTTCCAGTATACTTATGTTGGAACTCCATTATAATACGTTGTAGTTCCAGTATACCTATTCTGAAATTCCAGTATATTATGGTGGAGTATTTTCGAATTTTGAATAGTGTTTTCATTCAGATTTATTTTTACATGAAAAGTGGCTAAATTTTAATTACTTTTAAAATAGTGGCTATTTTTGAATGACCACTTGTAAATCTGGCTATTTTTTGAATGCCTATCACTCCCAAAATATTTATCCGGATTTGCCCATTTGGAAATTAATTACAACTCCTACCTATGCAATCTAAACTTATTACCCGTAAACTCGCTTGCCTTTTCCCCTTTAATTTGCTTTACGCCTTTACCCAACGTGAGGTACAAATTGAAAAGGCAAATTATTTTTTCGTTTTGCTTTATTCAATGACTTGAATTCCAAGACTTTTGACTACCTTCAAGTCTAGGATACATACTTGTAAGCATTTAAATTTTATCAAATTTAAATCGATAAGATAATTTGGGCTATATTTTAAACTCAAGATGCTTTAGTCCAAATAAATTTATTGGGATACTATAATTAGATTATTTATATAAGTCCAATCTATATGAATTAAATAAATAAGTTCAAATCCACTGGTTTAGCCCATTTAATTGGGCTACAAGTGATGAGCCCACTTTATTAGGCCGAAGATGTCATCTTCCTAGAGACCCCAATGCCACGTGTCAAATGACGTGGCACGCCAAGTCAAGTGGAAGATACAATATGATCATGCCATATGTTAAAATGACAGGGCATGCCAAGACACATTAAAAGGCTAATGAAACCGCGCCACATGTGCAAGTGACATGTTCTGGCCTATAAAATGAGACCTTGTCACACTTCGATTTGATTGGTCAGAAAAAGTTTGTTCTTATCATAACTCTTCCCTCTCACAACTATAAATAGAGGTCTTCATAACCTAGAAAAGACACCAGAAGTTACAACAAGAAGCAAGAAAGAACTCGTAAATCAAACGCTGTAAATTCCTCCACAAGTTTCAAGCTTCAAGAAATCAAGTTCAAGCTTAAGAACGAAGAACAAATCAAGTTCAAGCTCAATAACGAAGAACAAATCAAGGTCAAGTTCAAGCAAAAAGTTCAATCTCAAGAACAAGATCATCATTCGTGACAACAACTACATATTCAAGATCAAACTCAGAGGCCGTTGACTTTATTTACTATTAGAAATAAGAATAAGAGGATTCATAGAGATTGTAACACTCAAATATTTGAAATAAAATACTAAGATTGTTTCAATATTTTCACTCTTGATTTTATTTTCTTGATACAAATTTATTGTCCACAAATTCTGGCACGCCCTGCTGGAAAATCTCTACCTCTCATCTCAACTTTTCAATCACCAACGTTCAAGAACTTGAAATGGCTTCAAACAAAATCAACTACAGTTCAACTTCCACCAAGGCTGCTAATTCCAGGTTCTATGGTGATGTGGAAAATATATTCGAAGTTACCTTTGGAATATTTGGACCAGTTACGAGAAAGCAAAGCAAGCTTGTTAGGACAACAAGAACCCTAGGTGCCGTCCGCATCTACCCTTATTTTCGGATCTTCATCCTCAAAAGGAGCAAGATCTTTCACAAATGCACCCGAAGGAGGAAGCAATGTTATTGAAAAGATCAAGAAAACTGTTGCTCTGCTTGACTTCTCCAGATACAAGCACTCTACTGTTAAGGAAGATGATGATGCTTTAAATGATATATCCTCCCCACTTACGCCACATAGCATGAGCCAATCAAGGATCAATCTGTGTGACAATCCATGCTACTCTCAATCGTCCACAACAATCGTGCAAGCCATGGTGACAAACACTTTATTTGTGGAGGATCAATTGACAAACTTGACGGAAGCAATTGCTGGCTTGACCAAATGCATGCAAAATCAAGATGCTAGAATTGAAAAGCTAAAAGATAGGATGAGAATCTTGATGGAAGAAGAATCCACCCATTCACCTGGCAAACTCCCAAAAGATCAAGAGATTGATCCACCCCCATGACAAGTTGCATCCACTAAGGAAATTTCAATATCTTCGGAAGGGACGATTCCAATAAATCAACTAAAGGATTTCATTGAAGGGACTATAAAAAAACAAATATGAAGTCACTTCCAAGTCCTCCTTTACCTACGCAAAGCCGTATATTTCAAGGATCAATATGTTGAAGATGCCTGCTGGCTATGAACCTCCAAAATTTCAACAGTTTGATGGCAAAGGTAATCTAAAGCAACATGTGGTGCACTTCGTTGAGACGTGCAACAATGTTGTGACTTATGGAGATTAACTCGTCAAGCAGTTTGTACGCTCATTAAAAGGAAATGCATTTGATCGGTACACGGACCTCGAGGCTGGATCTGTTGATAGCTGGGATCAACTAAAGCAAGAATTCCTCAATTACTTTTATAGTATGAGACGTACTGTTAATATGATCGAACTTACAAACACTCATCAACGAAAGCGTGAACCAGCTATCCACTTTATCAATCATTGGAGAAATGCAAGCCCCAACTACAAAGGCCGGTTTAGTAAAGCTTCGATCATAGAGGTGTGCATCCAAGGCATGCATTGGAGACTACGCTATATCTTGCAAGGTATTAAGCTTGTCACATTTAAAGAACTTGCGACTCGTACCCATGACATGAAGTTGAGCATAGCCTTCGCTGAAAATGAAAGGTTGCCTATCTATGAGCCTTGCAAAGGGAAGGACAAGTAAGAAGTCAAGAAATGGGGCAAGTTCGTACCCAAATCTGAAAACAAATAAGCTATGAATGTCAACACATCACCTGTGAAGTTCACAACAAATGTGAGCAAGAAGCAGAGTATGAAATCACTTTTTTTCAAGATAAGCCAAGTGGAAAGTGGACTCTAAAATAAATTCAATAGAAGGCGTACCTATTTATGGATTCTGATGTGCCAGCTATATTTCAAGAAATCCTCGAGTTAAATCTCATTGAGCTTCCGGAGATGAAGCGACCAAATGAAGCTGGGAAAACGAATGACCCAAATTACTGCAAATACCATCGATTTGTGAGCCACCCTCCGGAGAAATGCTTTTTCTTCAAGGATAAAGTTATGGATTTGGCTCGCGAAAAGAAGATCGTGGTTGAAGATGAGAAAGCAAGCACAAACCAAGTATCTATCACCTTTGGCTCATTCAGTCCAGATGAATTATATGATTTTAAAGAAATTAAAGATGAAGAATTACTGGAGAATGACAAAGTTGAAGTCAATCAACCTGATATTGATGAAGTTATGGACGTTGGTGACTCATCGTAGGCACCACAAAAGGAGCCCACGAAAAGAATCAGTAGAACAACCAACAAGGAGAATGATGACAGAAAGACCAAGGAGATGAAATCCAGTTAAGCACTTAAAGAGAGAAAAAGTGGAGGTACACCACTCTCAGAAGCCGTGAAATCCAGTGACCTTGGAGGAGTTTTTACCAAGTTGGTTCCGCACAAAAATTTCCCATAAGGGTATCGATGCCTCTTGTTGCCATGCTGACAAAGGGAAAGAAAAGAGTGATGACCTACCATTGGCACCATCTTCGGAAAAGCTCATCGAGTCCACTCCTTAAAAAGTTAATGCTTGTGAGAAAAAACTCACGTTCACAAATGACGAAATTATACTAGGTGACACTCTTCATAATTGTCCATTGTACCTGGTTGGCTATATGCGTGATGAAAGGGTAAATCAAGTTTTGGTTGATGGAGGATCCTCAGTGAACATATTTCCAATTCGCATTGTGAACGAACTTGGTATTCCCATGAACGAACACTCAGAAAGTCATGTGATGATCCAAGGATTCAACCAAGGGGGGCAAAGAGCCATAGGCGCGATCGGGCTGTAAATCACATTGAAGATATGCAATCAAGTGCATGGCTACATGTGATCGATGCAAAGACTTCATATAACATCTTGCTTGGAAGGCCTTGGATGCATGAGAATAAAGTAGTTCCATCTACCTACCATCAATGTTTAAAATACTATGAGGGTGAAGTCGAGAAGAAGATAGTTGTTAATGATGAGCCATTCACCGAGGCTGAGTCACACTTCGCTGATGCAAAGTTCTACTTAAAAAATCGCATTGTGAAGGAGCTAAAAGCTGATGATGGCATGAAAAGCAAGAATGATGATCGCACAACTAAAAGAGAAGAGGTGAATACTGGTGAAGCCAAAGCTGTTACTGAGGAGGTACAACCCAATACGAATAAATCTTATAGAGGGAATATTGCGTCTTATGGCAAGAAAGTAAGTCATGCGCTCCAACATATCCCTAAAATGAAGAAAGATGAAGGTGAATCATCTAATCTCCAAACTAACATGCTAAAGGAGTTAAATTTTCTGGTCAAACGAATTGAGGCAGTAAAGTCGTCCTCAAGGACGTTTGCAAGGTTTGTGGCCCAAAATCGTTTGCAGAATGTGGCACTCCCTACAAAGTGAACAGATAAAGGTTTTGATCCTAACACTTACAGGCTATTTGCAAAATCTAGATACAATCCTAATGATCCGTCAAAGTTATAGAAGCAACTATCAGAAGCTGCGATGAGACAACCACGTGAAGGTTTGAGATACAAGCAACTGTCACCAGTGCGCATCTCCATAAGAAGTATATCACTGTAGAAGACGAATCTGCCGCTTCTAATAGGCCTTCTGTCTTTTATCGACTTGAAAAATGAAGTGTGAGAACTTCCGTATTTGAGAGATTGGTACATTAAAGAAGGGGAATAAGTTCGAGAGAAATTATCGAAATACAAGAACACCTGTTTCGCCCAAAATTCAGAAGATCTCTAAAGATTTACAAAGTTTGGTTCCTTCTAGAATGAAGCGACAAATAAAAGTCAAGGTTTCATGTGATGAAGTACTGAAGATGAAGCCATACACCGTGGTCTACACTAAAAAACGTGATGAAGACGAAGAAAGTGTAGGTTCTTCGTATCATGTTACTGCACAAGGCGAGCATGGTATTTTATCTTTAATGGAGGATGCCAAGAAATTAGACGATGTTTCACCATGTTATCACATATCCTTCAACGATGGGGACTCTCAAGAAAATAAAGATGCGAAAGAATCAACTTTTCAATGAAGTTCTCATTTTTTTTTTAAATTTTTTAAAACCAAAATATTTAGTTTGAAATATTTGATTGAAGGTTGTGGATAAAGTTTGAGTCAATTTGGTGGATTCTTGAGTAGTTTGTTAAAATTTAGGTTGAAATTGAGTTCAACTACCGAAGAAGACTAATTATACTATATTCCAAAATAACATACTATATACTATTTTGTTATATAATATTTGATTCAATATTTTATAATTTATTGCATTGAACTGGCGAAGAAGAATTTGTATTGTATACAAAATAGTATACTATATACCTTTTTGGTATAAAGTTCATTCCAACAATATAATATATCATGTAAAAGTATACTATTACAATTTGGTCCTTTTTGAATTTTTGAAATTTTCATTGAGTTCTTTTTTAACTTTTCAACGGAGTTCTCGTATGATTTTTAATTTTTTTTTCTTTCTGCTCTCCTTAGCCTCTGGCTTAGGCGTGGTGAAGCATGGGGTCAGTGATATCGACTTGATAAGTACAGTTAGATCGTTAAAACAAAAATAATTAGTCTAAAATAATTAATTGGAGGTTGTGGCTAAAGGTTGACTCAATTTGGTAGAAACTCTCAAGTAGATTTTTAAAATTTAGTTTGAAATTGAGTTGAACTAGCAAAGAAGATTAATTTATACAATATACAAAATAACAGACTATATACCATTTTGGTATATAATATTTAATTCAATAGTGTATAATTTATTGCATTGAACTGACGAAGAAGAATTTGTACTTTATACCAAAATAGTATACTATATACCATTTGGTATACAGCTTATTCCAACGGTATACTATTACAGTATATTATATAATGTAACAATCAACTACTACAATTTGGTCCTATTAGAATTTATTAAAATTTTCATTGAGTTATTTTCCAATTTTTCAAAGGATTGCTTTTTTTAATTTTTTTTTTCTTAAACCAAAATATTTAGTTTGAAACATTTGATTAGATGTTGCGGCTAAAGTTTGAGTCAATTTGGTGAAAATTCTAGAGTAGTTGAAATTGAGTTGAATTAGCAAAGAAGACTAATTTATACTATATACCAAAATAACATACTATATATCATTTTCGTATATAATATTTAATTCAATAGTATATAATTTATTGCATTGAACTGGCGAAGAAGAATTTGTGTTGTATATCAAATTGGTATACTATATACCATTTTGGTATACAGTGTATTTCAACAGCATACTAGCACAGTATATTATATAAGGTAACAATATACTACTACAATTTGGTCCTGTTAGAATTTATTGAAATTTTTATTGTGTTATTTTTCAATTTTTTAGGAGTTCTCATATTTTTTCAATTTTTTCTTAGACCAAAATATAAAATTAGATTATGAAGAGAAAAATAAAATAAAAAATAAAAAAATGAGTTAAATAAAATTAGAGAAAAGGAACAAAAAAAAAAAGAAGAAGGTGACAAAATTGAGTGTGAAATTAAATAATAATAATAATAATAATAATAATAATGATGACCCGACTTGTCATTTTGAGAATTTGCGTTCGGTTCGGCGACTTAAGGTCTCGAGCAGCTTCGTAATGTATATTGTGACTTGTGTGTGTGGTCGAGTTTGATCAGAGTTTAACTTTTGTGCAAACGACTCCGGAATGGATTTTTTTATGATTTCAATAGCTTCGTATGATGATTTCGGACTTAGGTGTATGCCTGAATTTAGATTTGGAAGCCCGTAGGACTATTCAACGCATTTCGGCGAAAATTGGAAAGTTGAAGTTTTGATATATTTTCATAAGTTTGACCGAGAGTTGACCTTGATATTATCGAGCTCGGATTTCGATTCTGAAAATCTGAATAACTTTGTTATGTCATTTATAACTTTTGTACAAAATTTGAAGTCACTCTGAGTTTCGTAAGTTGGAAAGTTTGGAAATTCGCAAGTTCGATTCAAGATGCGATTCGTAATTTCGACATTGTTTGATGTAATTTGAGACCTAGTCTTGGTCCGTGTTGTATTACGGGACTTGTTGTATATTCAGATGAGGTTCCGAGTGACTCGAGTGAGTTTCAGACGAGGTTCAAATCATTTTGAGCGTTGTTGAAGTTGCTGGTGTCTTCGCACCTGCGCATGAGGGACCGCAAGTGCGTGATCGCGGACGCGACGAAGTGGTAGCAGAAGCGACATGGAAACTCTGTCTGGGGAGGCTTCGTAGAAGCAGAAAAATGCACGTTCCAGCGGCTTTGCAGAAGCAAAAGGCTCGTCGCATAAGCGACTGTTTGCGCAGAAGCGAGGGATGCCTTGCACTTGCGATGGTGCAGAAGCGGAAACAGTTTCCGTAGGTGCGATAGTTGGCTGCTGAGTAGAAATTCGCAAATGCGAGATTTGGCCTGCAAATGCGAGAAAGCTGGACAGAATCGTATATTTGGTGGTTTGGTCATTTTCTTCACTTTTAGATTTTTGGAGCTCGGTTTTGGGCGATCCTAGAGGATTTTTTCACGGGTTTGACTTTGGTAAGTGTTCTCTATCTTAAAATGATTATATTTCATGATTCTATAGTTATTTTCATCAATTATTGGTGAATCAAATGGAAGAAATTTAGAAATTGGTAAAATCTTTCAAAAAATATAAATGGAGATTTGGAGGACGATTCGTTATCGAAATTTGATAATTTTGGTATAGTTGAATTCGTATCTGAATGGGTGTAAGGATTTCGTAAAAATTCTATCGGGTTACGAGATATGGGCCCCGGGATAACTTTTTAATGTAAAATTTAAAGTCGGTGTTTTATTATCCGGAATTATTTCCAATGAATTTTAATGATATTATAAAATTATTTTGGTTATATTTGAGCCGTCCAGAGGTCATTTCACGCGAGAAGGTCATTTTGTAATATAAGTATCTTGCCTAACCTTATGTGGGAAAATTACTCCTTAGGCATTGAGTTATATGTGCTATTTTGTTTAATGTGAAAGCCATGTACGCGAGGTGACCAGTACGTACTCGAGCTTATATGTGCAAATTTTATATGTTAAAATTCGTAGATATCCTTTGTGTGTTTAAATTGGAAATTTGTTGGCACATGTTCACTATTACATGCCTTATTGGAAATTGTGGTTTTATGTTACATTCCGTACGTGCCGAGCTTGTTTTATTTGCTTTACTACGTGACCTTTACGTGAATTTTAGATGTTGTTGAATTGACATATTGTGGTAGACATTAAATTTATTAAGTTTACCTTAATTAATTAATTAATTAATTGGAATTGAAGTAATCAAGAGGTATTGAATTATTTTACTTGAAGTTATGTTTAAAAGAGACGCTGTTAATATGAGATTTTTATATACATTGTGTTGAGCCGTGAGCTATTTATTGTGAAATTATTTAATATTGTTTTATCCTTTGAAAAGGTTGTGGCCTACGGGCATTTGTAATACAAGTTGATTATGTTGTGTTGGTTTGATAATAGTACATGTGAATTGTCGTGTGATTTGAATTATTGTTATGCTGCGTATAGGGTGGCATTTCACTGTTGATATCAAGAGGGGCATAAGGGTGGCATTTCACGGTTGTTATATGTGTTATCATATTGTCTGGGCGAAGCGATAAGGAGGATATTATACGTCGTGATAAGGGTGGTTATACGGCGTGATAAGGGCGATTATAGGAGAGATAGGGGTGGCTATTTATATTTTCTGGGAGGAGTGATACGGGTGGCTATATGAGATATAAGGGTGAATATATGAGCAATAAGGATAACTATTGATATTCTCTGAACGGAGTGATACGGGTGGTTATAGGAGAGATAAGGGCGGCAATGTTATGGATAATATGTGACGATATGGGGTTATTGTGTTGGTGATTTTTATGTGATGTTGTGATTCTCCTTGTGTTTATTGTATACTTTGTATAACTTGACTTGTGTTTTTCGGTGAACTAATTGATAGCCTTGATATTTCTTATTGATTTGGGTTGCAGTAATACACTTGTACATGCATACACTTTTGCATGCTACTTATACTAGCTCATAAGTGTGTAACTTGATAATTATCTGATTCGTGTTGAAGTTATGAGCCTGTGACTATGCCGGACGGATTATGTTATTTGCACGTGAACTGTCTGTGCAGATGTGATATAAAATGTGGACACGAAGTATCGTGGGTATATTAATGATTATGATATTGGCACTTGAACTGTCCGTACAATTGTGATATGAGATGTGGGCACGAGATGCCGTGATTAAATGATGATTTTATTATTGGCATGTGAGTTGTCCGAGCAGATCTTATATATTGCTATTATTGGCACGTGGGTTGACCGTGCATGATGATTGAGATATGGGCATGAGGTGCCGCGATAATATGATAGTGGGTTGAGACTCGTATTTTATGACTATGATTATATGATGGGATCGGATTGCAAGCCGCAACATGTATTTACTTATTATTATTGATATTTACATAGTGGAATAAGGGTGGATAGTATTGTATGGTGGTATCGAGTTGCGCGCTGCAACAATTTATGTGTATTGTATCCCATGTTGAATTATATTGGCTTCGGTACTTTCGTGCGAGACTCCGAGTATTTGATATTTCTGTATTTACTAGATTTTGATGATTGAGTCATTATCATGAGATAACTATTTTACTTTTCCGTATGTTCCTCTCCAGTTATTATTTTTATTTACTGCTTAAAGGTTATTTGACTACTGAGTATCTTGACTGTACCTCGTTACTATTCCATATAGGTTAGTCTTGACACTTACTGGGTACCGAATGTGGTGTACCCATACTATACTTTTATATATTTTTGTGCAAAGCCAGGTATTGGAGATATCGGACTCGGGCAGAGTTAGTTATTTGATCGCAAGGATTCAAGGTAGAGCTGTTTGTTCGTCGCAATTGTTGGAATTTGGACTTACATTAATTGGTTATAGCCTGAAAGAATAGTGACGTGGCCCAAGTGATGGATAAATTAAAGGCCTAATATTAAATATTGTGTGTGTGGATAATTGAGACCCATTAACTATTGACATGTGATGGGTAGACACTCTTTATAAATAGAGGTCAAACCTCCTTTTCCTAGATATTAGAAAACCCTAGCGTATTCTGCCTCTTGAATACGTGGTAGCAGTAGACGTCCCATCAGTCAAGTTCTTCGGGCTGTAAGAGCGTATAACTAGTGGATCGTGGAAGTTGGTCTCAGGATTAATCGATGTTTGCTGCCGCTGTTGAATCTATGGAGTTTAATGGTACGCTTCCTTAGACTCTAACTCAAGATTATGATTCTATATCGGTATAATTGTGTCTAAATATCTGTTATGACTGCGATTTAATAATGTAACAGTTGATATGAGAGCCACCATAGTTCGAGATTAAGACCATTGTTTAATTTTAATAGCTCGTTTGGCCAAGTTGCAAAAATCAGCTTATTTTGAGAAGCACTTTTTTTCAAAAGTGCTTTTCTCAAAAGTATTTTTGGTGAAAAGCAGTTTATGTTTGGCTAATTAGTATGAAAAGAACTTCTGAGCAGCAATTACTGTTTGGCCAAGCTGTTAAAAACTGCTTCTAAGTGTATTTTTCTCAAAAGTGCTTCTCAAAAAAGTACTTTTGGAGAGAAGCTACTTTTTCTGGTTCTCCCAAGCTGCTTCTGTTTCTCCTCAAAAATAGTTTTTTTCCTTCCAGAAGCTTGGCCAAACATCCCAATTTTTGGCCAAAAGTGCTTTTGGCAAAAAAAAAAAAAAACTTTTGGCCAAAAATAAGCTTGGCCAAACATCCCAATTTTTGGCCAAAAGTGCTTTTGGCAAAAAAAAAAAAAAACTTTTGGCCAAAAATAAGCTTGGCCAAACATCCCAATTTTTGGCCAAAAGTGCTTTTGGCAAAAAAAAAAAAAAACTTTTGGCCAAAAATAAGCTTGGCCAAACATCCCAATTTTTGGCCAAAAGTGCTTTTGGCAAAAAAAAAAAAAAACTTTTGGCCAAAAATAAGCTTGGCCAAACATCCCAATTTTTGGCCAAAAGTGCTTTTGGCAAAAAAAAAAAAAAACTTTTGGCCAAAAATAAGCTTGGCCAAACATCCCAATTTTTGGCCAAAAGTGCTTTTGGCAAAAAAAAAAAAAAACTTTTGGCCAAAAATAAGCTTGGCCAAACATCCCAATTTTTGGCCAAAAGTGCTTTTGGCAAAAAAAAAAAAAAACTTTTGGCCAAAAATAAGCTTGGCCAAACATCCCAATTTTTGGCCAAAAGTGCTTTTGGCAAAAAAAAAAAAAAACTTTTGGCCAAAAATAAGCTTGGCCAAACATCCCAATTTTTGGCCAAAAGTGCTTTTGGCAAAAAAAAAAAAAAACTTTTGGCCAAAAATAAGCTTGGCCAAACATCCCAATTTTTGGCCAAAAGTGCTTTTGGCAAAAAAAAAAAAAAACTTTTGGCCAAAAATAAGCTTGGCCAAACATCCCAATTTTTGGCCAAAAGTGCTTTTGGCAAAAAAAAAAAAAAACTTTTGGCCAAAAATAAGCTTGGCCAAACATCCCAATTTTTGGCCAAAAGTGCTTTTGGCAAAAAAAAAAAAAAACTTTTGGCCAAAAATAAGCTTGGCCAAACATCCCAATTTTTGGCCAAAAGTGCTTTTGGCAAAAAAAAAAAAAAAAACACTTTTGGCCAAAAATAAGCTTGGCCAAACAGGCTATAAGTTTATACATATGAACTGATGTTCGTTTCGAATACTGAATAACGAAATTAATTGAACGTGTTCAGCCCATTAATGTTGAACTAAAGTGTTTCAATTTCACTGACTTGTTTTGATAGCCATAGTCGAATCTCTATTTTTCTTGAGTGGAGATTAATTTTGTGAATTAAAGAGACGTTGGTGACAACAACCACAATTTTATCTTGTAAGTGTTTTATGATTCATCTTCTAATCTGTACTGAAGAGATCTTGAAAGGATTATTTGATTGAATCATGCTTTCCTGCGCTAGCATGTTCAGATATTTTTTGATTTCTACTAACGCGGCGGTAAAAAAATTACTCCCTTGAATGGAATACCTTGATATCTACTGACAACGGCGGTAAACAAATCAATAGACCTACAGTACGTGAATTATGATAAGCACACACATAAAAAATTAATAATTAACTAGTTTACAAAAAGGTCTTTGGCTTTACGTGGAAATTAAAGAGGGTAACTAATAAAGACCTTTCTATTTAGGAGTGATTCTCTCCTTATTTACATAATATATTAATTTTGCTTCCAAGTAAACGGCTAAACTTACAGTTGGTGGTGATATTGCTTCATTTTAATAGATTTTATCTGTGCTTTTACTCTTTGGTCTGTGAATGGAATTAATAAATATATATTACAAAGTCTAAACATATGGGTGTGAACAACTAAGAATTTGTGATTAATAAATAGTGTCACCAAAGTGGTCTATTTTTGGAGTCACTGAAAAGTTTTTAATGTTATATACATGTGAGATTATTAAATACATGTATTGAGAATTATGATTAATGAATAGTTTCCACCAAAGTGATCTGTTTATTTGAGTCATTGGAATATTTGCAATGTACCATGCCTAAATTATTCTTAAAAGGTGTATACTGGCATTGGAGGTTTACCTTTTTGATACTAGTAACGTTATAGTATTACTTTATGAGATAAAAATATTATATTTCAACCCAAAGGATGAAACTTAATATCTTGAATTCTCGTGTGTGTGTGTGTATCAAGATAAGGACAATTTGTTGTAAGAGGAGGTTTTGTGTCTCTTACCTAAAGGAAGGACAATGTATACCTTGTACTCTTGAATAATAGGGGAGAGGTCTTGTATCTCTTGCCTAAAGGTGAGGATGCAATGGATGCCTTGGACTCCTTGATTTTTAAAAGGGGAGATAGATGTTTCTTCTACCCAAAGAAGGGGGGTGTAATGGAGATCTTTGACTCTTTTGATTTAATACATTCCCGCCCATAATTCTATCTAATTTTTGTGTTGTTTGCTTATATAGCTGTTAACAACATGACTACTCAATTGAATTCCATTGAAAATAGTAGCAACTACAAGAAGTAGAAATGGGATGTTGAAATAGTGTTAGCCCTGATGGACCTGGACTTTACATTGATTGAACAGAAACCCGCTGAACCCACAACTGCTAGCATTGCTGATGAAAGTGCTAAGTATGAAAAATGGATGAAGGCTAACAAATTGAGTCTTATGATCATGAAGAGATCCATTTCCGATCACATAAAAGGTGCAAAATGGAAATGCAAAAGATTTCTTGAGTGCCATTGGACAGAAATTCCTAAAATTTGATATAGTTGAGATTGGTAGCCTGATTTATTCCCAGTCTACCATAAAGTATGACTTTGTAGGTAGTGTCCGTGATCATATTATGAAATTAGCTAACATTGATACCAAACTGAATAATTTGGGTGTAACCATTACCGATGATTTTCTTATTCACCAATCTCTAAGGTCCCTTCCTAAGCAGTTTAACCAGCTTAAGATCAACCTATAATGCACAAAAGAATAAGTGGAGTGTTGATGAGCCTATTACTGTTTGTGTGGTAGAGTAAGGGAGGATCCAAAAAGAGAAAGTTGAGGGTGTAGTGAACTTTTTTAGTTCGTCTAGATCAGCTGATTATCCCTCTTATAAAAGAAAAAGTGGACCCAAATTTTATAAAAAGAAACATGGTCAGTCTCATCATCCAGGCAGTAATAGTGGTCATACCAATAATTTCGATGTTAACCAAGGTCAATCTCATAATCCTCTTGGTCCTCAAGCTATAATTAAGAAAGAAATCAAGTGCTGGAATTGCAAACAAGTAGGTCATAAGAAAGCTGGTTGTCCTCTGAAAAAGAAATCAGGTAATCTTTTGGCTTTTGTATGCTTTGACACTAGTCTTGTTTATGTTCCTTTAAATTCCTGGTGGTTGGATAGTGGTGCAATTGTTCATGTAACCAATGACTTGTAGGACCTAGTAAGCAGATGGAAGCCAAAAGAGGATGAAGTCAGTGTTGTTGTGGGGAATGGATTCAAAGCAAAAGTAGAGTTTATAGGGACATCTATTTTACCTTTTAAAGATAATTCTAGTATTCATTTAGAAAATATTATTTTTGTACCGTCTATGAGACGAAAATTATTTTCGGTTTCCCTTTTGGACAAAGCTGTTTATTCATTTTAACAAAATAATGGTATTATTAAAACTTCCTGTGATTCACATATTATTGCTGATGATTTTTAAGTGATGGTCTATATTGCTTGAATGTGTTGAATGAAACTTTTTCTGCAATGCATGTTAAAAATATTGCCCACAAAATGTTTTCTACGAGTAAAACGTCTTACCTATTATGGCATAGGCCTCTTGGTCATATTTCTAAAGAAAAATTTGAACGATTGGTAAAGAAAAATATTTTACCGGTTCTCGATCCTAAAGATTTTAAAACTTGTGTGGATTGTATGAAGGGTAAATTGAGGGTTCCGCTAGGAGCTCTAAACTCTTAGAAATTATTCATACTGATATTAGTGGACCTAATGTACCTACTTTGACCAGTCATAAGTATTTTATTACTTTTATTGATGATTTTTCAAGATAATGTTATATATATATCTTTTAAAAGAAAAATCTGAAGCACTTGATAAGTTTAAATTTTACAAGACTGAAGTTGAAAACAGCTTAGGAAGTCCATTAAGATAGTGAGGTCTGACCGTGGTGGTGACTACTATGGAAAATATGATGAGTCTGATCAATGTATGGGGCTTTTTGCTTTATTTTTTCAAGAATGTGGGTTAGTAGCACAATATACCATGTCAGGTACTCCTGAGTAGAATGGTATGGCAGAAAGACGAAATCGTACTTTCATGGAAATGGTGAGAAGTATGATATCAAGGACTAGCCTACCTGAGTCTCTTTGGGGTGAAGCCTTAAAAACAGCTAGCTATATCCTGAATAGAGTTCCTACAAAATCTATCTTGAAAACTCCCTTTGAACTATGGACAACCTGAAAACCTAGCTTGAATCATTTTCACATTTGGGGATGTCTAGCTGAAGTTCATATTTATTCACCCACAAAAAAGAAAACTAATCCTAAAATTATCGGTTGTTTCTTTATAGGTTATCCTGATCACTCTAAAGGTTTTAGGATTTTCTGTCCTAGGCGTGGCACTAGAATAGTTGAGTCTATTAATGCAAAATTTCTTGAGCATGATGTTTGTGATTGTAATTGTTCATGTGTGACGACCCGACTGGTCGTATTAAGAATTAACACCCCGATTCCCTATCAACTATTTTTTTCGTGTTTATATCTGCTATTTTGATTTTCCAGGATGTTCGGTTTTAAGTTTCGAAGAGTTTTGAGACACTTAGTCCCTAAATGAGAGCTTAAGTGTTGGAAAGTTGACCGTAGTCAGAACAATATGAAGATGGCCTCGAAATGAAAATCTGATGGTTCCGTAAGCTCTGGTGGGTGATTTCGGGCTTAGGGGCGTGTTCGGATTGTGTTTTGGAGGTCTGTAGCTAATTTAGGCTTGAAATGCCGAAAGTTACATTTTTGAAGTTTCCGGTTCGATACTGAGATTTTGATCCGAGATTCGGAATGGAATTCCGGAAGTTGGAGTAGCTTTGTATTGTTGAATGTGACGTGTGTGCAAAATTTCAGGTCATTCGGATGAGGTTTGATAGACTTTTTGATCGAAAGCGTATTTTTAGAGTTTTTGGAATTCTTAGGCTTGAATCCGACGAAAAATAGGAGTTTTGATGTTGTTTTGAGCGTTTCAAAGGTTGGAGCAATTTTGAATGAAGTTATGGATATTTTGGTAGGTTTGGTTGAGGTTCCGGGGGCCTCGGGTGTGTTTCGAATGCTCAACGGACCATTTTAAGTTAAAGAAAAGTTGCAAATTTTGGTTTCAGCTGTTGCAGGTATTTTACTCTTTGCGTTCACGAGTTGACCCTTGCGTTCGCGAAGAGTCAGTTGAGGACGATGGAATTTAAGCCTTCGCATTCGTATGGCAGACTACACGTTCGCGAAAGGCTAAGTGTTTGTGCATCGCGTTCGCGGGAGGGTGTCGTGTTCGCATAGAAGAAAAGAGAAGTCGAGCTTCAATGGATTATTACTCATCGCGTTCGCGATAGGTGTTACGCGATCGCGAATGCCTATCAGAGCAAAGCATCACATTCGCGATTGGGTGGTCGCGATCGCGAAAGAGGAATTTTGGTCAAGATTATTTTGTGCTTCGCGAACGCGAGGCTTTGATCGCGTTCGTGAAGAAGGATTTCAGGCCTGTGTAGAAGGTTTAAAAGGTCGTCTTGTCCGCAATTTTGGGGTTTATTTCCACCATTTTAAATCATTTTAGGAGCTCTTTGAAGGGGATTGAAGAGGGATTCAAAGGGAATCACTTGGAGGTAAGATTCTTGGTCTAAAAACACGTTTCTAATGTGACATCTACCTAGTAAATCATGGAATCTAGGCCTAAAATTGAAGAATTAGGTCTTGAGATTAAGAGACTTTAAAATGAGAATTTGAGGGGTCATTTGGACTCCGATTTCAGTGTTCTTGGTATGTATGGACCCGTCGGAAGATAATTCATTGATGTGATTTTCATCGAGTTTCGAGACATGGTCCTGAGGGGCATTTTGATTATTTTACCTAATTTCGCGTATTAGCTTAGAATTTAATTGTAGAATCAGTTACTTGAAGTGTTATTTACAAGATGCAATTGAATTGAATAGATTTGGGTCATTCGGAGTCGAGTACTCGTGACAAGGACATGGTTTTGGGTTGATTTTGAGCTGGTTCGAGGTAACTGTCTTGCCTAACCTTGTGTGGGGGACTTTTCCCTTAGGATTGATATAGTTGATAATTGAAATGCCTTGTACGTGAGGTGAGGAGTGAGTACTTGTGCTAATTTTTGCAAATCCGATTTTTATTAAGTAATTTACTAGTATGTTTTCTTTCCTGTTTTATTACTTACACTATTAAGCCTGTCGTTAGCTTAGGAAAGCATGTCTAAGTGATTCAATTGTCGTATTTGTTCAACTACTTTTCCTGAATTCTGTGCAACATGCTAGGCTAGACTAATTGTTTGCCTTGATATGAAGTTTGTCATTTCTTAGTATTTTCTCCTGTTGCTGCTGTGTTCTTACATTGGGACTACAGATTTGGGATTCCCGTAGCTCTCCCTTGTCTGTTTATATTTGGGACTACGGATGTGGGATTCCGGTAGACCCCCTGCATAGTTATATGGAACTACGGGAATGCACCCGGTAGATTCCTCCAGTACTGGGTATTTATGTTTGAGACTACGGAACGAGATTCTGGTAGATCCCTTGTGTACTATGAGCTGGATTACGAGACGATATCCCAAAAGACTTATTGGGTATGTATATTTAGGACTACAGGACGGTATCCTGGAACATTCCCGGTTGATTTTATTGGTGTTGAGCTGTATTTCCTTCTGTGTTTACGTTGCCTCTATTTAGTTGTTACTGTCCTTTATATCATGTGTTACTTTTATTGTTGTACTTATTTATTTTGCTTTGTTCTACACTGTCGAACTTTATCTTTTATTTAACCTCAGCAAGGCCCTGACCTTCCTCGTCACTACTCAACCGAGGTTAGGCTTGGCACTTACTGAGTACCGTTATAGTGTACTCATGACCTTCCTACGCATGCTTTTCATGTGCAGATCTAGGTACTTCGACTCAGTCCAATCACATTTGAGGCGAGGTGACTGCTCTAGCGACTTCGAGGTATAGTCCCTTTCTATTCTTGCTTTTTAGTATTAGACCTTTTGTATTCTGTTCTGTGTTAGACATTCTGGAGTTAGAGCTACATAGTATCCTTAGCTTGTGATTCGTGGGTTTTCGGGTCTTAAATATATGTATTGGTTTTGAAAGTTAAATACTGTGTATGCTGGGTGACACTTTTAAACGCTGCTTATTACTTTATTTCAGTTTTAAATTATTTTACTTCCGCGAATTTGGTTTTCTTTTGCAATTTAAGCTTGCCTAGTCATAGAGACTAGGTGCCGTCATGATGGTTCACGGAGGGTGAACCGGGGTCGTGACTAGTTGGTATCAAAGCTCTAGGTTCATAGGAGTCATGAATCACAAGCCAGTTTGTTAGAGTCTCGCTGATCGGTACGGAGACGTTTGTACTTATCAACGAGAGGCTATGTAACTGTTAGAAAAATTCCATTTCATTCGATTTCCTTGTCGTGCGAGATTTTGACATCACAATTCTAAACTTCTGTCTTCTATTCTCTCACAGATGGTGAGGACACGTGCTACCCCAGATGATCTGGCACCCGCGCCCCCTACTGTAGCGGTCAGAGTCCAGGGCCAGGGTAGAGACCGAGGACATGCACGTGGTGCAGCCAGAGCACTTGTGCGAGCTGCCACCGAGGAGCCACCAATAGTGCCTGTCTGAGTCCAGGCACCTGACACGCCTACTGCTACTACCACGCCAGCACTTCAGGAGACTCTAGCACAGTTCATTAGCATGTAGACCACTTTGGCTAAGGCAGGGTTGCTTCCCATTACTGCAACTACATTCCAGGCTAGGGTTGGAGCACAAACTCCCGCCGCCCGCACTCTCGAGCAGTGAGTGCATGTTGATCAGGTCCTAGAGATTATTCCTGTATAGCCTATAGCCCCAGTCCATCCCGAGGACAAGGAAGTGGCTTTAGAGGATGAGCAGCGGAGACTTGAGAGGTTCAATAAATATGATCCTCCTATATTCAGAGGATTAGCATCAGAGGATGCCTTAGGATTTCTAGAGGAGTGCTACCGTATTCTCCATACCATGGGTATATCAGGATCGAGCGGGGTTTCATTCACTACTTTCCAGCTTAGAGGAGCTGCCTATGAGTGGTGGCACACCTATGAGTTAGACAGTCCGGAAGAGGCTGCTTCGCTGACGTGGACCCAGTTTTTAGATCTATTTCTGAGAGAGTTTGTTCCTCAGAGCCTTAGAGATGCATGACGCGCCGAGTTTGAGCATTTGTGCCAGGATACTATGACTGTCTCAGAGTATGCTGTCTGTTATACTAGCTTGGCTAGACATGCACCGACCTTGGTTTCTACTGTTCGCGAGAGGGTTCGCTGGTTTATTGAGGGGCTTATTCCCAGCATCAGGTCTAGTATGGCTTGTGAGTTGGAGATGGATACTCCTTATCAGCAGGTGGTGAGCATTGATAGGGATAGGGGGATTGAGGGGATGCATGCTAGGGAGAGAGAGGCCAAGAGGTCTCGAGAGTCAGGCAATTATTCTAGTTCCCGTGCCCCAGCTACAGGTCATTATGCTAGGGGTTATATGAGTCGCCGTGTTCATTCAGCTCTTCCAGCAGCTAGTGGCATTCCAGCTCATCCTAGGCCTCAGGAGCCTTATTATGCACCTCCACTTTCTAGCGCGCCTCATGCGCGGGGTGCTTTCATAGGTCAGTCCAGCAGACCTGGCCCGAGCCAGTCACAGCCACCACGTCCCCCCAAAGCTTATTTTAAGTGTGGTGACACACGCATTGCCCCAAAGTTGGGAGGGGTACACCTCCACTGACTTCTCAGCCATAACGTGCCTCGAAGAGTTCTCAGGCTGTGGTTACAACTCTAGTTGCTACCCCGCCTGCTCAGCCAGCTAGAGGTGGATGTCGAGGAGGTAGAGGTTGCCCTAGAGGGGAAGGCCAGGCCCGATACTATGCCCTTCATACCCATATTGAGGTTGTGGCCTCTGATTCTGTCATCACATGTATTATACTGGTCTGTCACAGAGATGAATCGGTTCTATTCTATCCAGGCTTTACTTATTCTTATGTGTCTTCTTATTTTTCTCCATATTTGGGTGTATCTCAGGACTCTTTGAGTTCCCCTGTTTATGTTTCTACACCTATGGGAGATAATCTTGATGTGGATTGCGTTTATCGGTCGTGTTTGGTTGCTCTAAGTGGTTTTGAGACCAGAGTCGATTTATTGTTGCTCAACATGGTAGACTTTGATATTATCTTGGGCATGGACTGGTTGTCTCTCCATTATGCTATTCTTGATTGTCACGCCAAGACCGTAACGTTGGCTATGCCAGGTGTGCCGCGTGTTGAGTGGTGGTGTGCTTTAGATCACACTGCCAGTAGAGTTATTTCTTTCCTTAAAGCTCAGCATATGGTCGAGAAGGGGTGTGACGCGTATCTAGACTATGTGAGAGATGTCGATATTGATACCCCTTTAGTTGATTCAGTTACAATAGTACGGGACTTTTCCGATGTGTTTCCAGCTGATCTTCCAGGCATGTCGCCTAATAAAGATATTGATTTTGGCATTGATTTGTTGCCGAGCACTCATCCCATTTCTATTCCTCCGTATTGTATGGCTCCTCCTGAGTTGAAGGAGTTGAAGGATCAGTTACAGGAATTTCTTGATAAGGGCTTTATTCAACCCAGTGTATCACTTTGGGGTGCTCCTATTTTTTTTGTGAAGAAAAAGGATGGTTCTATGCACATGTTTATTGATTATCGCCAGTTGAACAAGGTTATAATGAAGAACCGTTATTCTTTGCCACGTATTGATGATCTATTTAACCAGCTTCAGGGCGCACGAGTGTTTCTAAGATTGACTTGCGCTTAGGTTACCATAAGTTGAAGATTCGGGAGCCAGATATCCCGAAGACTGCTTTCAGGAATCGGTATGGTCATTACGAGTTCCTTGTTATGTCATTTGGGCTGACCAATGCCCCAACAACCTAATGCATTTGATGCACAGTGTATTCTGGCCATATCTTGACTCTTTTGTTATTGTCTTTATTGATGACATTCTGGTGTATTCCTGGAGTTATAAAGATCATGAGCAGCACCTGAGGATAGTGCTTCAGACTCTAAAGGAAAAGAAGTTATATGCAAAGTTCTCAAAATATGAGTTTTGGTTGGATTCTGTGGCATTCTTAGGCCACATGGTATCGAGTGAGGGTATTCGGGTGGATCCGAAGAAGGTAGAGACGGTACATAGTTGTCCCAGACAATCCTAAGCTACAGAGATCCATAGTTTTCTTGGTTTGGCGGGTTACTACCATCGTTTTGTGGAGGGGTTTTCATCGATTGCAGCCCCTACGACCAGACTGACCCAGAAGGGTTCTCCATTCTAGTGGATGGAAGAGTGTGAGGCGAGCTTTTAGAAGCTCAAGACAGTTTAGACTACAATCCCAGTTTTGATATTGCCTACAGGTTCAGGGTCTTACATTGTTTATTATGATGCCTCGAGGATTGGCCTTGGATCAATGTTGATATAAGACGGTAGGGTGATTGACTACGTGTCCAGACAGTTGAAGGTACATGAGAAGAATTATCCAGTTCACGACCTTGAGTTAGCTGCCATTGTTCACGCCTTGAAGATTTGGCATCATTATCTATACGGTGTGCCTTGTGAGATTTATACTAACCATCGGAGCTTACATCACCTGTTCAAGCAAAATGATCTAAACTTGTGCTAGAGGAAATGGTTAGAGTTTCTGAAGGACTATGATAACACCATTCTATATCACCCGAGCAAGGCTAATATGGTGGCCGATGATTTGAGTTACCGGGTAGAGAGTTTGGCTTATCTACCAGCATCAGAGAGGCCTATGGCGATGGATATTCAGGCCTTAGCCAGCTAGTTTGTGAGGTTGGACCTTTCGGAGCCCAGTCAGGTTCTAGTTTGCGTGGTTTCTCGGTCTTCCTTATTTGATCGTATCATGGAGCGGTAGTATGATGGCCCTCATTTGCTTTTCCTCAAGGAAAAGGTTCAGCATGGTGATGCCAAAGATGTGACTATTGGTGAGGATGGAGTATTGAGGATGCAGGGTCGGGTCTGTGTACCCAATATTGATAGGCTTCGGGAGTTGATTCTAGAGGAGGCCCACAGTTCGTGGTATTCCATTCATTCGGGTGCCGCAAAGATGTACTGGGATTTGAGGCAGAACTATTGGTGGAGGCGGATGAAGAAATATATAGTTGGGTTTGTATCTCGGTCCTTCAACTGTCATCAGGTGAAGTATGAGCACCAGAGACCAGGTGGATTACTTCAGCAGATAGAGATTTTGGAGTAGAAGTGGGAGCGGGTCACCATGTACTTAATAGTTGGGCTCTTGCGGACTTTGAGAAAGTTCGATGTTATTTGGGTGATTGTGGATCGGCTGACCAAATCCTCTCACTTTATTCATGTCTGTACTACTTATCCTTCGGAGCGATTGGCGGAGATCTATATTCGGGAGATTGTTTGTCTGCATGGTATTCCAGTTTCCACCATTTCGAATAGAGGTACTCAGTTCACATCACGGTTCTGGAGGGCTGTTCAGCATGAGTTGGGTACTCGGGTAGAGTTGAGTACAACATTTCACCCTCAGACGGACGGGCAGTCCGAGTGCACTATTCAAATTCTTGAGGATATGCTCTGTGCGTGTGTGATCGAGTTTGGAGGGTCTTGGGATCAGTTCCTGCCATTGGCGGAGTTTGCATACAACAATAGTTATCAGTCCAACATTCAGATGGCACCGTATGAGGCTTTATATGGTAGGTGGTGTAGATCTCCGGTAGGTTGGTTTGAGCTGGGTAAGGCCAGATTATTGGGCACAGACTTAGTCGATGTTTTGGAGAAGGTTAAGGTGATTCAGGTTACACTCCGTATAGCCCAGTCCATACAAAAGAGCTATGTTGACCGGAAGTTCGTTATCTTTCCTTTATGGTTGGAGAGCGTGTTCTGCTTCGAATTTTGCCTATGAAGGGCATTATGAGATTTGGGAAGAAAGGGAAGTTAAGTCCGAGGTTTATTGGCCCTTTTGAGATATTGAGGCATGTTGGGGAGGTTACTTATGAGCTTGCCTTACCTCCCAGCTTGGCAGGAGTCTATCCGATATTTTATATTTCGATGCTTCGAAGGTATCACCGTGATTCGTCGCACGTGTTGGATTTCAATTCAGTCCAGTTGGACAAGGAACTATCCTTTGTTGAGGAGCCAGTGGCAATATTGGACAGGCAGGTTAGAAATCTGAGATCAAAGAACATCGCGTCAGTAAAGGTTCAGTGGCAGGGTCAGTCGGTCGAGGAGGCGACCTGGGAGACCGAACATGATATGCGCAGCTGTTACCCTCATCTTTTCACTACTTTAGGTATATCTTTATGCTCGTTCAAGGATGAATGAATGTTTTTGTGTAGGAAGATGTGACAACCCGGCTGGTCGTCTTAAGAATTAATGCCCCAATCCCCTATCAACTACTTTTCTAGTGTTTATTTTTGCTAGTTTGATTTGTTGGTATGTTCGGTTTTAAGTTTCGGAGAGTTTCGGGATACTTAGTCTCTGAATAAGAGCTTAAGTGTTGGAAAGTTGACCGTAGTAGGAACGGTGCGAAGACGACATTGGAATGGAAATCCAATAGTTCTGTTAGCTTCGTTGGGTGATTTCGGGCTTAGGAGCGTGTTCAGATTGTGTTTTGGAGGTCAATAGCTAATTTAGGCTTGAAATGCCGAAAGTTGAATTTTTGATGTTTTCTGTTCGATAATGAGATTTTGATCCAAGGGTCGGAATGGAATTTCGGAAGTTGGAGTAGCTCCGTAGTGTTGAATGTGATATGTATGTAAAATTTTAGGTCATTTAGATGAGGTTTGATAGACTTTTTGATCAAAAGCGTGTTTTTAGAGTTTTTGGAATTCTTAGGCTTGAATCCGATGAAAAATAGGTATTTTGATTTTTTTGAGTGTTTCGAAGGTTGGAGCAAGTTTGAATGAAGTTATGAGATATGTTGGTAGCTTTGGTTGAGGTATCGGGGGCATCGGCTGTGTTTCGGATGCTCAACGGACCATATTAAGTTAAAGAAAAGTTGCAGATTTTGGTTTCAGTTGTTGCAGGTATTTTACTCTTCGCGTTCGCGAGTAGACCCTCGCATTCATGAAGATTCAGTTGAGTGTACGCATTCGTGAAGGGCTAAGTGTTTATGCATCATGTTCGCGGGAGGGTGTCGCGTTCGCATAGAAGAAAAGAGCAGCCGAGCATCAGTGGATTTTTACTCATCGCGTACGCGATAGGTGTTACGCGATCGCGAAGGCCTGTCTGAGCAAAGTATCGCATTTGCGATTGGGTGGTCGCGATCGCGAAAGAGGTATTTTGGTCAAGATTATTTTGTGCTTCGCGAACGCGAGGCTTTGACCGCGTTTGCGAAGATGGATTTCAGGTCTGGGAAAAAGGTTTAAAAGGTCGTCTTGTCCATGATTTTGGGGTTTATTTCCACCATTTTTAATCGTTTTTGGATCTCTTTGAAGGGGGTTGAAGAGGGATTCAAGGGGAATCACTTGGAGGTAAGATTCTTGGTCTTAAAACACGTTTCTAATGTGAAATCTAACTAGTAAATCATGGAATCTAGGCCTAAAATTGAAGAATTAGGGCTTGGGATTAAGAGACTTTAAAATGAGAATTTGAGGGGTCATTTGGACTCCATTTCAGTGTTCTTGGTATGTATGGACTCGTGGGAAGATAAGGATTTCGATGATATGATTTTTATCGAGTCTCGAGATATGGGACTGAGGAGAGTTTTAGTCATTTTACCTAATTTCGTGTATTAGCTTAGAATTTAATTGTAAAATCAGTTACTTGAAGTGTTATTTGCAATATGCAATTGAATTGAATATATTTGGGCCATTTGGAGTCGAGTACTCGTGGCAAGGATGTGGTTTCAAGTTGATTTTGAGCTGGTTCGAGGTAAGTTGCTTGCCTAACCTTGTGAGGGAGATTTTTCCCTTAGGATTGATATATTTGATAATTGGAATGCCTTGTACGTGAGGTGACGAGTGCATACTTGTGCTAATTGTTGGAAATCCGATTTTCATTAAGTAATTTACTAGTGTGTTTTCTTTCCTGTTTTATTACTTGCATTATTGAGCCTGTTGTTAGCTTAGGAAATCATGTCTAAGTTATTCAATTGCCTTATTTGTTTAACTGCTTTGTCTGAATTCTGTGTAACATGCTAGGCTAGACTAATTGTTTGCCTTAATATGATAATTTTTCATTTCTAATTAGGAACGATATGAGTGTTCGTGTATACATGGAGACGAAAAAGAAAAATAAAAGCTTAGGAACATATCCGCTATGTATAATAATATGTGATTTCAATTTGGAATTGAGTATCACCAATTCGAACACAGTTGCAGATTTATTTTGTTATATTACTATCGAATTTTAGTTGTATATGACTTATCTACAATATTTCTACAAAAAACTACATTTCAAAGTCTCTCTCTCTCTCTCTCTCTCTCTCTCTCTCTCTCT